>QKWP01003059.1:12896-31487 GCA_003550325.1 Gigaspora rosea | reverse complement strand
AAAAAAAAAAAAAAAAAAAAAAAAAAAAAAAAAAAAAAAAAAAAAAAAAAAAAAACTAGTATGTTAGAATACTATATATAAAGTATAACCTCAAATAATAGTTATTATAGCAAATTGAAACCACAACTATAAAAATTAAATAAGGAATTTTATCAGTTTTTGGTTTGACATAAAATTATATAGTTAATTATTATATATTATTATTTTACTGTTCTCAAAAAATTTTTTAATAGTGAACAGTAAAAAATTTATAATAGTGTTCTCATGAGAACTCTGAGAACACTAATTTCCAACACTGGATGATACATGCCTACATACATACTTACGTGTTTTAAAATTTATTATAACTATTGTATTCTGCTGCAGAATACACTTTAAATAACTTTTATGCTTACCGATTAATTAATGTAAATGAAATGCTTGTATGGCAAATAACAATATATTTATCAGTTTCCGGTTTGGAGTGACTGGGTATCACGTAGTTAATTATAACATTATAATATTATACTGTAATTACGGTATCGCATTATTACAATATTGTGTTATTGCGGCATTATGGCATTACGGAATTGCGGCATTGCGGCATTGCGGCATTACGGTATTACGGCATTACGGCATATAATTTTTACGGCAAAATTAGATGCCAATTCTACTACTGGTAAAATGCCGTAATTGCCGTAATTCAGTAATTCTACCACCAATTGTACTCTGGAGCTAAATTTAGTTCAACTTCTGCGTTCTAACAAAAGTTGTTCTTTAGGTTTAGACAATTATAACTGGTAAAAACTGGTCTATTTAGTACAAAATCCAATTAATGAGCATTTTTTTTATTTCTTACAATACTTATTATAATTAAAGGGTGCTTATTTATCCTATATTTTCGAAATAACGCACATGAGCGTACTCGAAGTAACGCACAGGTGTGCATTATTTCGAGCCTATACGATAATAACTAAAAAAGAAATACTGTAGTATGTAACTATATATTAATAGTATAAATGTCGTAGGTGGGAATGGAATTAGGGTTAGGGTTATGGTGTACATATGATAAAATCAACACCTCAAATGGGGTTTTTATATATAAATTCCCGATTCCACTTAATTAAATTCCGTTTCCACTTACAACATTAATATAATACCTAAATTAGGGTTTTTAATTTTAAAATTTCATAACAGAAACTATCAAAAAAAGAACAGGAAAATGTATATAAACATTGCACCTCCTGTGATGAGATCCGAATATATTCTTGTATTTTTATAATTATTGCATTATTTAAAAGCCGATAGTGCTGTATAACATATGAGTAACATTCATGGAAAATCTGCAAGTATCGGACTTACTATAAACACAAAATGACAATTTATCCGATTTACTTACAGGATTTTGCTGAGTGTCACTCGTAGTCACTCATATATGTAAAAGTTATTTGAATTACAAATTATATCAGAACAGAGTGAAACCTGAGTTGCGAATAGTGAAATCCACTTTTTTAGATCAGGTCAGGGTGAAATCGCGTTTTTTATTATATAAAAAGGAATTTCATGAGGTTCTTGGCATGTCAAATTCTGAATTTCGTGTCAGATTTATGTCATAATCACATGATTTATTTGGACTAATTTAATTGGATAAAAAAGGTCTCCTAACGTTTAAAGAATATAAAATCGCATCATTATACATTATATTTTATATATTATAGTATATATTATAATTAATGGCATGCTATAGGCATGCCTAAAGATGTTGGTGAAATAAAATTGGAGTGGTGAAATTGACGTTGAATTGGTGAAATTGGTGGAATTAATCATCATCTCTAGGCATGCCAAGGACCCTATCGTATTATATTTTTATATTGTTATTAATCATTATTTAAAAGCCGATAGTGTTATATAGCATATGAGTAGTATATGAGTACTGCCAAGGGAAAAAGGACTTTCAAGTATATTAGATGATATACTCGAAAGTCCGAACGGCCTTTTTCCCTTGGCAGCAGCACTCATATGTAAAACGTTGGATGAAAACATGATATCAAATTTCACAAGAATTTTAAACTAGGTTTATTCGACATAAAATTTTCTAACCATTTTATTTTTTTTTTAAATAATTTTTAACTAAACCCTTTTTGTTTTTTTTTTTTAGACAAAATGTGAAATTACATGTTTTCAGATCAAATTATTACAATAAAAAAAATTTTACTTTCTAACATAAATCTATATATACGGCAGTTTAGTTCGACTCTCGATCGGCTAGCGAGCCGTTAGCCGAACTTAGTACCCGCCAATTTAATCTATAATACCAATTCGGAACCAATTAATAACCATTCTACAACCAATAGTTCATCATTAGTAAATTCCGAGATTAAGTTTTGTTCTGATTCATCTTTAGATTCATCGAATGAAGGTTCCATGAAAATTATATCATGTAAGAAATTATCAACAGTATAATTAATTATTCGTTGTTTAGATTGTTCAAATTCTTTTGTATCGTTGTCATTATTGTTATTCTTGTTATCCAAATCTTTATCATCTTTATCATCATCAACGATAATATCTTTATCATTAACAACATCATCAACAGTATGTTTAGATTGTTCAGATTGTTCAAATTCTTTCGTATCATCATCATTATTGTTATTCTTGTTATCCATATCTTCATCTTCTTTATCTTCAACGATACTAATTGTTTGTTGTTTAAATTGCTCAGATTCTTTTGTATCGTCATCATTATTGTTATTCTTGTTTTCCATATCTCTATCGTCTTTATCATCAACGATAGTAACTTTATCATCAACGATAGTAACTTTATCATCAACGTTAGTAACTTTATCATCAACGATAGTAACCTTATCATCAACGATAGTAACTTTATCATCAACGATAGTAACTTTATCATCAACGATAGTGACTTTATCATCAACGATATCGATATCATTGTTATTAATATTATTATTATTGATACCAATAATATCATTATTATGATAATTATTACTAGTATTACTAATGTAATTAGCGCAGCTAATATCATTAGTAGTACTAACAATATTAATGTCATTATTAATAATATTACTTTTACTAACGTCTCCATTATTATTATCAATGATAGTATTATCACCATTAGATTTTAAAATTGACGGCAATGGAGTATATAAGAGGTTATTTGTTTGAAGATTTTTATCATGTTTAGCACCTTTTAATGATTTCAATGATGATTTCCTAACTGGTAATGGATTCAATTTAACAGATTTAATAACGTAATTTTCTTGAATTTGGTGATTATTATTATCATTTTGATCTTGAGTTTCTTCTTTACGTGATATCTCAGGAATTTGAATCTTAATATATTTAGGTTTATTCACAGACTTATTATTACTAGATCGTTGTGAACCATTATTATATTTTCCTTTGGATGGTATTCTTAATTTAGATAATAGTTTTGTAAATATTTTTTCCTTCTTTTCTGTGAATGTAGTATCATTTGGTGGAGTTGATGTGTTTAAGAAATCAATCAAATCTTGAGTATCAAATCGATTAGATGGTCTTTCAAAATTTATAATACTATAATCATCTTCGTTGAAATTTAATGATTCAGATCTTGGCTTTTGCCTATTATAAAGATTATCATAAATATTATTATTTTCCTTTGATCTGCTATTATAAATAGTACTTAATTGATCCAAAGATTTACTATGATGAAGAGTATTAGTATTATTATTATTTGATGATGACCTGATTTCCGATGTTGATAATCTTCCAGAAGGGATAAGAGGAATATGACGAGGTCTACCATGAGGATAAGTCGGACCAGTTGTAGAACGACCAAGAGAAGAAGAAGAACCAGTTTTATTGGCAAATAAACGTTTTTGAAGAAGATCGAGTTTTGAATCTTTCCTTTTAAGTTTTCCCGTTGGTTTATTTACAATTTCTTCAGGATCAGTATTTTTCAAAAATTCAAACAAACTTTCTTTAGGTTTCTTCTTTCCACCATTTATAAACTCGTCAAGATCATCATCATCATCTTCTTCTTCGTTCTTTTGTGATTCAGATTTAGTTGGTGGAATTAATCGTTCTCGAGCTACTGGCTCACGAGGTTCGAATTTCCGAGGTTCCACCTGTTTTTGAGTCTATTCAGAAAATATATATATAAAATAATATATAAAGTATATAAAGTATATAAGGGTGAAGGCATATAATACAATTAGTGATTAATACAATAAGTGATTAATACAATAAGTAAATGATCTAGGCATTTCACCGACTCATATTCATTTTATCGACTACAAATAGGTAATTTTAAATTGTTTTTTTTTTTTACGGTTAAAATCACCTATTCTGTAGATATAAGTTGTTGTGAAAAATATTCTTGTCGATGAAATTATTACCAGGATTTTAAATTCTGAGAAATAAAAACATATGTTAATATTATAATAATAACTACCTCAATGGTTTTCATCCTATTTGATGTTAAAGAGACTTTCAAAGTTAAATTTTGGTTGTTGGAAATTAAGTGTTCGAAACTTTTTGCTTTGTCTATTTCATCCTATTATTAATAATTTTTGTGTATGCAATAAAATACATCATGTTATTATGAGGAAAAAAAAACAATATCTTATAACAAAATATTATAACAGAATATTAAGTTAATTTTTCGTTTTGCATAATATGGTGTTCCAAAATTCCTCGGCGGGTTGGATTTTTTTTTTTTTTTTTTNATATAAGGCCACGCAAAGTTAATTTTTCGATTTGCATAACATGGAATCAGAAAATTTGGGATTTTTCTTTCGGATCTATTCATCATCGGACACCGGATAAAAAAATTAAATGCCAAAAATGTAATAATTGGCATTAAAAAAAAAAAAAAAAAAAAAATTTTTTTTGGAAAAATTGGATCGGCGGGTTATGCAAAACGAAAAATTAACTTTGCGTAACCTTATAACAAAATATCATAACAAAATATCATAACAAAATATCAAAACAGATCATAACAGAATATCTTAAGAGAATATCTTAATATCATAACAATTAATGAACACTTACCAGACTAGATATGCTTCTAATATCACGTTCTTTAAACTTATTTTTTGAAGAGTGATATCCTACATTATTCTTAGATTCTAAACTTGTTCTTCCAAATGCTTGATTTGGAGAAGCAGGACTTCTATTCCACGTAACGCTATCAGTGGAAGCTTTTCGTGAACCTCCACCTATTTCATTATGAAAACTTTGTTTATTTGGACTAGGTGGAATAGCACCTGGTGACCTAGGTATCATTTTAGTTGGAGTAGTTGGAGTAGTTGGAGTAGTAGGAGAATAAGTTTTTGGTGATTGAGATATCATAATTCCACCTTTAATTGGACTACTAGGTGATGTAGCTTCCGGTGATCGAGATATAATATCACCAACTTTAGTTGGACTATTAGGTGGTGATCGAAACGCAACTTTAGTTGGACTACTAGGTGGTGAACGAAATGTAGTATTATCAACTTTAGTTGGACTATTAGGTGGTGATCGAAATGTAACTTTAGTCGGACTACTAGGTGGTGATCGAAACGTAGTATTATCAACTTTAGTCGGACTATTAGGTGGTGATCGAAATGTAGTATTATCAACTTTAGTCGGACTACTAGGTGAGATACCTTCCGAAAATCGAGATATAAAATCATCATCACTAGTCGGACTTCTAGGTGCGATAATTCCTAGTGATCGAAACGTAATATTACCATCTTTTAATTATTATAAAATTGATTAACGTTAACGTTAACGTAAACGTTAGTAGTATTTCTCAATACATACTTTAAAAAGAATGAATTTATTTACCTGTAATATTTGCCGATAAAGGAGTCATTGGTGATGTCGGTGATAATGTAATATTGCAATCTGGAGATTTTAGTAGTATAGATAATGTTTCCTATGTAAGTAATATATAATATATATATATAGATATATAATATGATTAATTCATTGTAAATATCCTGAAAAACACACAAAATAACAAAATATATTTAAAAACATACCTCCATCTTTTCTCTTAAGCTAGTACGTTGAAATGCAGGTAAAACTTGACTATCAGTCAAAGCCAAATAAACTTCATTGGCTTTTGCTATAGTTACATCACCTTGTTGTTTTAAAGCATTAGCTACTAATATCAAGATATGTTCACCAACATATTCTAATATAGCAGTCATATAAATAGCCAAACTTGGAGAAATATAGATCCCATCACTTTCATGCAAACCAGGCATCGTTTTAGGATCACGATCATTAATAGAAAAATTTTGTTCACTTAAAGTGCTATAATATTTACATTTTATACGAAATTGTTCAAAAATTCTTTGTATTGGATAAGGATCCAATAATTCAACAGTTTTTTCTAAATTTTTATCAAAATTTCCACTTTCCAAAAAAGTTTTTAATTCAAAATCAGCTTCTTTAATTGAATTTTTACCCAAATGAGTAGGTAATACATTTAATATGGATAATTTTATATTTTCCAGGTTAAGAGAACAAGAAGATTCCACAAGTAAGAATAAAAATTCATCAAGAAAATGGTTTATTACAGCTAATGCTTCGGATGAAATTAAGTAAGGAGTAATATCCGCTATAATAGTATTGGCAGCCCGTTGAGAAATATAATAAGTATCTTTTATATATAAAAATGAAAAGAAATAAATAATTAGTATTGGGAAAAAAAACCGTTAAGAATAGATTATTTATAATATAAACTCGGTTGACAAAAAAGTATATATCATTATCATTATTCTTCTTCTTCTGGAATGAATTAATAATAATGAATATAATGAATAAAAAATCTTTTAAAAAATTGGTTTTTGCGCATACTATGTCAACCGATCGATCGTAGGTAAAAAAAATATAAAGATTTTCTTATAATGTTTGCAGAAATGTTTCTTTAAACAAACAAATCAATGCGGTATACAAACAACAAATCAAAAAACAATGTACATGTTACGTAATATATTAAATGTTTACACACTTTTCGTTAAGTCTTCAACCATTATTGAAATTCTCTTCGTTATTGTTTTTTTTATTTTTAAATTATAAAAAAGGAATAAAGTGTAATTTTGAAATTTAAAAAAAAAAAAAAAAAAAAAGAAAAAAGATACGAGGACATACGTATAATATATATAAATACTTATACGTGAAAGGAAAAAAAATTCTTTTTGAATGATTCAAAAAGAACACAAATTGTACATAAATCTTATGCATTACATTAATTTATAAATAATTATTATACGTCCGCTAATGCATGTAAATTACAACCATTTTTGGTGAAACAAGAGGTTTCCTTTGTCGATCAGACAATAAATAAACATCCTCATTTTTGGATTAAGATCAAACATCATGTGAAAAAGTATTCCTATATATATTCGGGCTATTACAGTATTACAATAATTTTTTTTTTTTGTTTAATGGAGTAAACTTAAATGAATGAAATGCATAGGAGAATTTTTTTAGCTTTATAAACTTTACAGACGCGGTATTACTATCATCAGGCGGGTTCCCACCCTATACAATCCGGCCTATCCAGAAATAGTTACGGTGAACGACTACTTTTTTTGGTCTTGTCAAAGATCGTCTGAATCGTTCTAAACATTCATCATTATTTACAGTATTAAAAATTCAAATAAAGGAATAATTGTAAAAATTATGTACTGCGGGATGTGATGGGATGGTACATCCGTTATCTTGAATACACAATACTTATCTGGTATTCATCTACAGGTTACTTTTAAGTTACTTTGGTAAGAGCCCTTTTAATAGACGGAAAGTTCATTTAACCGACATCACATAAGGTTAGGTTTAGAATTATTTAATAAATTTTCACTGGTGTGATGTCGGCTAAGTGAGTTTGTTGGATGAACTGATTGTCGAAAATAAGGCGGATCCCTTTAACAAGTTCAAATGCACATCATTGAGAAACCTTTTAACATCAAATGCTATTATTTTATTATTTTCGAAAACGATAAATATATAATTTAATATAAAAAATAATTAATTAAATGTTTTCTAATGTTTATTAATATTTACATTTAATATAAAATTGCATCAAACAAATTTTACATTAATACATCAAAGCTATACCATTATAATTTTATCCGTCTTTCACTTTAACCAAATTTGATTTACTACTAATTTGAGGGTCCCGTGATCTATTTAACCGTTCGAGTGCTTAAATAATTTTCATACATAATATACATAATAATAATATTAAGAACACTTTCCTGTTCTCATGAGATCTTTACCCAGTCAAACCCGGGTAATAACCCTAAAGAATAGTCTTTGAACTTGAATTTTTAACACCGCTAGTGATCTGTCGATCGATCCAACCTCCTAAAAAAAGAAAAAACCAGTGAGTTCATTAACCCGACCGAGAAAAAAAAATTTTTGATTCTACTGTATTCTAATATTTATTGCCTTAAAATTCAGCCGTACAAAAAAATTTTAACTTAAAATACTACTAAAGAAATAGGCTTCTATGTTTTAATAAGAAAAAGTCTCTCGCAAGAATTATTCTAAAATACGTTAATCGATCTACTTGCCTGTTGACTTAACAGTACTTTAAAAGCGATGATGAAAATCTTTTGTGAAAGAAATTTGTAAATCTTTGAAATGTATACTCATTAAATTACATTTCAAAAAAAAAAAGCTTTATCCAGGAAAATTGAAAAATAACGTTTTTATGGAAAATTATATTTTTACCCGGGTTCAAAAGATCCGTATCACTTTTCACCGATAATCCTTTCACCGACAGCTCATTTAGCCAAGTGACAAAAATATAATATACCTGCAGCTAATAATGCTAACCCTAGCCCTATGTGATGTCGGCTAAATGAACGGCACCAGGGTTTCAAGTCACACGAAATATAATTTTTATTATATCATATAAATTCATATAATATCGTTAAATACATCTACCCTAAACCATTAACTAACCAATCTATGAATTTTTAGTTTGTCGTAGTAGTAGTTATATAATATAATGAGAAACTATACTTTATTATGAATTATCATATATAATTTCTATACGTTTCAGGTTCATATACAGTATTTATTATTTCAAGCTTTTTATCTTAGTGTGCCAACTCCTTTTTTTTATTCACTTCCAATTAGGGATTTTATCCGGCCTCGTCTTGAACCAATAAACAGTAGTCCTTTATACCGGTAAAAACCGATCTTAACCGAAAAAAATTTGTCCGCCCTAAGTCTTAAAACTGGAGACCATAAGATCATAATAGACTAAACCAGAACTGGTCCAAAATAGACCTCCAATTAACTATCCTATATATTATATCTCATCATTTTTATCTATCAATACTTTCATTAATTATTCTTACATGAATGTTGCCAAGTTAAAACCTGTAAGTGAATATTTAAGCTTTCACTGGAAAATTGTAATATATATTACTTAATTGAACATGTACACGATTTTAGAATTATAGTTTTGGATGATTATCCTTTATTTGTCTTTTCGCGTTAGGGTATAGTAAAACCATTTGGATATTTGATTCTTTGATTACTCTATTACTGTATTAACATAATTACAGTATGACAAAAAATTTAGGTAAAAAAAAAAAAAAGTGATGTAACAAATTTTAGATTCATAGTGTAACTTTAATTGTTAATAAATTGTATGTTTTCTTTGTCCTTAATGCTAACTTGATCTATTTAATGACATTACATTTACTTCATACTTCGTTAATTAAATTTTCACTTTCAGATTTTAATTTAGCATCACTCATATCGATACGATTTGATCACTTAATCACGCAATTTACCGTAATATATTCAAATCAAATGATCCAATAATACTCGAACTTCTGTAAATAAACCGTTAGAGTTGAGTGGTTTAAGTTGGTATTGTAATATAGATCAATTTTAATAAATATTTACCTGTTACTCTGTTTTGAAGCAAATTTGCAAAATACATTTTCTTGGCAAATTATAATCTAAGGGTACATGACACTAAATCATTTTATTCGAGAGTCTTTGGAAAATTTTATTCTTTTTAGCACATGATCTTTCTATCCTTCTATTTCTTTGCTCACTTTTTGGAGATCCTTTAAAAATCACGTTCTTGTAATGCCTCAACATATCCAACGTATCTAAATATTAATAATCTTTAGACTTTTATTTGAATTGTTGGCATATCTGCAAAATTGTGCAAGCAATTTTTGAGGCGTTAAAATCATGAAGATGATTGGATATCTTTGTTACCGGCAATTCGACTTACAGAGTAAAAAAAAAAAATTGATATTTATTTGATCTACAATGGTTTATGATTTTTCACACGCACGATCAGTTGTAAATTTTTCACAAGATTTCTAGATTTGTTTTTAAAAATTAAAAAGATGGAAACTCAAGAAAAACACAGTGTTTGGTCTTATTTTCCATTTATTAATGAAACTACTAGGAAATGTTCTGAATGTTCAAAAACGTATAAAATTCCTCTTTGTCCAAGTACCGCAAAATCCCATGTTATGAGTAATCATCCTGAAATTTGGTTGCGTATAAGAACTCGTCCTGGACAATATATTAATAATAAGAGAAGGAAGAAGAGAACAAAATCAAATATTATTTACAGTGATAATTCTACTACTACTACTACTACTTCCTTTACCGCTACTCCTTTGACATGCCCTTCACCTTCTTCATTTGTTGATTTGGATCCTGATGATGAAGTTGATGAAGTTGATGATGGGTTACATGAAGATATTCCTAAAGTTTCTAATTTAGAAAATCATAATCAAACTGTTGAAAATTCTGGATCAAATGATTTTAATCAAAAGGGTGTAAATGATTCGATGAAAAATATCATGATTATAGAAACTGAAGATAATAGTGAAGTTACGATAGAAAGTAGTGGTAAAATTAAAATTAGAGGTAGATGTAAAATTAACTTTTTTAATGATTAAGTTGAATCTTATTGTATTCTTTTGTATTGTTTTTTTTTGTAACTCAAAATTCACATTTTGAATAAAGTCTCAGTGCCACCTTTTGCTGTTCAAAATTGTACGTTATATGCTTTTTTTTTTTTAAAAAAATAAAATGACTTGTTGGATTATTCAATTTAGTTGATATATTGATACTAATGAATATGTGATGTATCTATAGGAGATATAGGCTTTATTTATGAAAAAAATTGTTGCCATTTCAGTTCAAATTGTTTCATAAACGTGTGTAATACCGTGATCTGATTCTGATTTTGCTGACATTGAATCAAGATTACTCGTGATGGATTCGAGTACTTCTTTGAGTTTGTCAAGTATCTGTTGAAGAATGAATACAGTATAAAAAGGTTGATGTAAGTCAAGCATTTGAAATGGTATTGCGTTGGATCGTATTGTTTTTGGTTAGCATGCTTATGATGATGACGCGTTTCTAGACTGTAATTAATATTGGGTTTAGTGGTGTCAACAATAAAGACGTTTTTGACAGTTCTTTTTAAACATAATATTGTATCGGTGTCTTAACAAAGAAAAAGTATCTGAAATGTTTATGTGATCGTTCGAACGGTTTGAAGAATATAATACTTAAAAATTCTTTTTATGAAAGGATGGAGAATGATGAGACGCAAGAATATTTGGATAAAAATTTATAAATGTTAAAAATTAGGTCCAAGATCGTGTCTAATAATTAAGTTTAACATTTTAAATACAATTCATTCCAAATTAGATGTCACCCATCACCAAGTTAATTTATTTGTACAGATTATTTGAGTAACTCTTACACAGATACAGTCTCTAATAGAGTTGAGATCATACTACAAGTTTAGGTTAGAACTTAGGGTACTTAGGGTTCAGACTTCTAAACTTGTAGTTTAGGGTTTTAAGTTCTGACCCTAAAGTCAAAAGATTTTCATTAAAACCATTGTTCAGAATTGAGTTATTCTTTATTTTATCATTAGAATATTAACTTTATTTAAAACTTAAAAATTACTTTTAACTATATAATAATAAATTCAATAACAGTATGTAGTAAGAAAAACAAAATAAAGTCTTGAACATGTTATAGTACTTATTTCTATATTAATTTGATTTGTGAACTTGTTTTTAATTCCATTGATTAATAAATGTTCTTTATACTCTCGAATTCACCAAAAATTCCAGCTAACCTTATTTAGACAAGCTTTAACAAATGTAAATTTAATAATTTACGTAGCACAATTATAAACGAGTTCCTGCATTATGCATCCGACTTATTCCCGAAATAGCTTTGGGAGGAATAAATGCCAATGCTTTGACGAATGCCAAATGCTTTGACGAATGCCAAGTACCATAACGAATACCGGTGCTTTGAGGAATGCTTTGGTGAACGACTATTTTGTTCCGTCGGGAATGCTTTGGTGAACGACTATTTTGTTCCGTCGTCATTCTTCCTCTCTTGTCTAGATCATCTAAACGTCCACCATTTTGCATTGAATTAAGATTAGATATTCGTTGCGTTTTCTAAAAATATTAATAGTCCCATCGGAAGAGCGTATCGGAAGGACGGCGTGTAGGGAAAGAGTGTAAAATTCGGAAAAAAAAAAAAAAAAAAAAAAAAAAAAAAGATAAGTAGATGACATCAAAATACTGTAAAAAGTATTAGATAGATAATAAAATATTGATTCAAACTTTTTATAAAAAATTACCAAATATACGTTTAAGTTCTTGAATGTTGCCGGATATTGATTCATTTAATTCAGCGTTAACACCATTTTCTGATAACGCTAATTTCCTCCACTTGCTTCTGAAGTCTAAAAACACTTTCGGTCAATGGCAGATCGAGTAGTTCAGATCGGGTGTACTAAGCCATTATATATAAATATTAAAAACGAAAAAGTTAAATCACCGTATTATTTCCCGCTCGGATATTAGTAGGTTCAGTAGATTTAGTGGAGCCGCCGATATACTAGGGCGCCTTTCTATCCGTTCACTATGTCAGTGCTTATTTCTAGTGTTTCAGACGAAACTATTTCCTTAATTATATCTAATTATATAATAGCAACATTGTTATACTCAGTCAATTATATTGTATAACTGTTAAAAAAAAAATAAATAAAAATAAATGCTTACTGTGAAGGATATTTAATCTGTCCCGATTGCGTTTATTCGTTTTCACCAGTTTTCATCTGAGAGAACGATGTTCGAACTCCAAAGGAATCAGTCAAACTATATGGGTTCTCCACAAAAAAATTGAGTAGTAGCTATTGCTGGCTAGGGAAATATTATTTTTTATGGTTTTATAAGAAATTTGAAAATGCAAAATCAAGAAAAAAAGTAACAAAGAGAATTTACCGAAGATTAGTCAAAGAAAAATCAATTAAATTGCTCTGTCGTATTTTTCATTTCTATTTCACATATGATCGCGTCGCTTTATTAAGACCGTCGAAGTGAGGTATTTTAGGATTTCTTTGTCGTATTCCATTGTTTTCTTCTTTTTTAAGTCACGATTGTCAGAAAACTCCAAATTAATCTCATATATACGCGCGTTTATTATAAACAACCGATCAGGATTTGTTACCACACGATGATCAGTTATTAAGGAGTGTGATTAAAACAAATTCTGTGGTTAAATGTGATAAAATTTTTGTGCAGTAGTTAGTTCTGTGATGCCATTTTTTTAATTTCTGTGACTTAATCTGTAATGCAACCTATTTTTTTTTTTTTAAAAAAAAAAAAACATATAATTCCGTAACGTTCCGACGAACGTGCTCATAATTTAGGATTTTCTGGCGCCGACCTGTAGTTATAGTCAAATGCTGCAATCAATTTTAAAAATTCTGTGATTCTGTGCTACTTTTAGAATTATGTGACTTTTTTTAGAATTATGTGGTATTCTGTGGTATTCTGCGATGACTAAATGTAAATTCTGTGTTTGGCTATGTTTAAAAAAAAAAAAATTCTGCCGTTTGGCCCTTGATTGGGTAATCAAAGAAGTACACTTATTGAAAAGTAGGGACTTATGAAGGATTGACTGTATATATTAATATATTAACTATTATAACACATGAATAAGATACTATATTTAAGATCAGGCTACTTAATTACATCAAATCGACTAATTATATAAATATCGACTAAAAAAAGTTGTTTTGGTCAATTGACTGCAAAACAGTGTTTTCTAAAAATATATCAATATCATATCTCTTTTTTTCGAAATATGTACAGGGCCAGTGATTTTCTGCGTTGCACGGAATGCCGCAGAAATCACGGAATAGGGTCACAAATGCAGAAAGTATCGCAGATACCGCAGAATTATCGCAGAAAGTGGGGTAATGAGGAGGTAATAATAAAAAAAATTTTTTTAAAATACAATTTATACATATGTACACGTACGTATATACGTATTTTACCTGTTATCTAATATTAGCCTAAAAAGTCAGGTAATGGAATTCACAAGTGTAAGGCTAAAGTAAATAAAAAATGCCTTGTAAAAATAATTCAGGTTTCGTTATCTTTGTATACTTGTTATTATCATCTTGTCAATTGTATATTTAGTTCTTGGATAATTTAAATTTATATAAATTATCTTTGAATTCTATGATAAAGTTGTTATACGCACATAATGAATAAAAAAAGTAAATTTTCAAAGATTACTATTCATACTAGGGTTGAGGAAAATCCTGGTGAATAATAAAATAATATCGCAGAATTGATAAAGTTACCACGGAAATCGTGCAGAATTTACAAAATTGACTCGCAGAATTGATAAAGTTATCACGGAAATTTTGCAGAATTTACAAAATTGACTTGCAGAATATATAAATTAGCACGGACGGAATTGACCCAATAGCGCCGCAGAAAATCACTGGCCCTGAATATGTAATGGTAATGAAGTTCTATACAAAGCATCTTAAATTACCAAATCGGGCAACAAGATTTGTTTTCGGGCGTATTAAGATTATTACGTGAAAATAAATAAACTATATTATTATTCAAGAGCCATAATTTTCATCTTTGAACTCGACCTGAGAAGTTGCAGAAAGTTTTGCTGCAGAACTAATAATTTGACTAAGACCTCTATGATAAAAATTTATTAAAAAACAATTAATATAACTAATTAAAGAGGCAAATACGCAAGTATGTTTGATACTGACACATTCACATAAAGTCTTACTATAAGTGTAAATTTACTTTTAATACACAACTTTTAACACGTTTTTGTTTACGTGCACTAGGCTTTATATTATTGAATGGTTCTTTGCGCTTACAATTTATCATTTGTTGATATAATACGAGAGTGTCTCTTTTATATAAGCCTATTTACGTGTTTATATAATAGTTTTGTAATCACAAATAGGTACAAAGAACGTAGCCTTGGCTTATTATACATAAAGCAACAATCATCATGCAAAAGTTCATGTAGCTTGTTGTTTATATTTAATTCAATTTTCATAATTCGATAGATTAAAAAATATATATATATATTATTGCACTTATTAACATTACGCCCTTTTCAAATTAGCTCGATCGAATTTTTGGTAGTAGTCATGAACCGATCTTATTATAAAATCGACAAATCTGACTTTTTAGTTATTGGTCATTGACGTGTCATGCGCAGATATGATCCTAAACATTATGATTACCGACATCATATGATCAAATATTATTGTGAACCGAGATTCGGAGTTACTTAGTTAATATTTTATTATCCTATCTGAACCTATAACCCAATCCCAATTTAGAAATCTAATTTAGAAATTCCAAACCTATTTAGCGTTAGATTTCGTTTCAACTTACAACATTGTGAAAAAAATTTTTTAAATATTTACTTCACGTATTAAATAAGAAGCTTATAGTCAATCTAATTATAAACTCTACTTACGTACTAGTCTGATTAACTAAAAATTTGGCTAAGCTCGATCAGTCAATCAAGCTAATAAAATATTTTATCGGTTTGGTAGAAAAATTTTGATCGACCAAAAAGATTATATCAAATCAACTTAAGTCAAAAAAAAAATAGTCGATCATCATTTTCATTGGTTATTAAAGAAAATGTAATAATCATCAAAAATTCAAACATAAACTAAAAATTGTGATTTGTAATGCAACTTTAAACCTCAATATCAATGTATTACTCGTTGGACAGCATAACAAAAAAAACTTTCGAAACTGTGTTACAAATTCAAAGTTTTTAAAGGTAAGTATAAACTTAAATATGAATTTATATAAATAAATATAACAATATATCATTTTTTTCATTTTTTGTCAAGGCTGTACGATTATGTCATAAAAATTCAAAAAACAGGAGGGCCGTGACGGATTTGTGTTTTGGATGAAACCATTTTCAAAAATATCTGAAACGTTTGTCAGGAGGAACTTGGTTTTACCGAACTCCTGAAATTTAGTTTCACCCAATTTTGACTTCCAATGATCCGAAAATTGGATCTTGCCTGAAACACTAAACCTAATTGGGTCAAGTTACTACTATACTTGTCATCCAAATCCTATTATGGTTTGAATTTGTCCACGCCTCAAATCCCTAATCTCTGACTAAATTAATACTTATCTCAAAAATTTTTATAAATAGTATATATACTGTACAAATATATATATATATATACATATTTATATATAATATATATATTTGTAAAATACCGTTAAATTTTGATTAATTTTTTATAAATAGCAATTACTAGTTATTGCATTATGAACATGATTTCAGGGAACTATTGACAAAAGTCGACTTACCATTGGGATATTTCATATACTAATCTATCTATGTCAGGGGATTATAGCATAAATGATTTTTTTTATGTGTTACGATATCGACATAATCATGTTACAACAGTGAAACCTGAGTCACCAGCTAGTAAAACTTGCATTGATTGGTTACTTTATGTAAAATCTGATTGATAAAATATCCGATATAAAAATAATAAATTATGGGTAGGATATTTCTGAATCAAAACTTTGAATAACGATATCTCGATAACCATCTAATCAATTTTTGATGAAAAATTTTTTTTATTTGAATGAATTCATAGAATTCAAATGAAAAAAAATTTTCATCGAAATTGATTATTTTAATAAATTTTTTTTTTAAACAAAGATATCACGACAATCACATGACTTTTTTCAATAAATTTATTTGAATTCTATGAATTCATAGAATTCAATAAAAATTTTTTCATCAAAAATTGATTAGGTGGTTGTCGTGATATCTTTGCTCAAAGTTTTGAAGAGAAATATTGCAATAGCGGATTTTATTCTACCTGCATCAAATTTTGCAAATTTTTATGTTTATATTAGATTTTATATATTCTACGTATCAGGGTTACATAAAATAACCAATCAACGCGAATTTTACTAACTGGTGACTCAGGTTTCATCCTGTTCATAAATTGGCGAATAACAATACTGTAATTTGGCTCTTGCTCGATATGGAAAGTCGCATAATTTTCTTGTATTTCAAGGTGGTAAGCCGCATTGGCTGTGGAGATTAATCATTTTTTACAAACTATCGCTATCAGGAGTTGCTTATTAAACACCTTAAGCCACACAAAAAAGTTAACTTCCGAGAGGATGAGAGAAGTTGGTAGCTGGCAGAAATAGTTTTAAACTACAACGAAACGAAAAGCTATTGTATATAAGAGATACCTTCCTGGAGTGTTTGGAAAGTAGTAGATTAAGTAATATAATAAAAATATCGATAAAATATCAGCTCTAAAATAAAATAAGATAAAATCATAACTACATTCATTAAACCCACGCATATCTTTATCGTTATTTCTTTTGCAAAATTACCGTTATTCTCCCAATATTGTATATTTACTAAACAAAAAAAAATAAAAAATATTAGTACCTCGCAGCAAATGATTATCATGTAAAACGAAGTTACGGTTTTAAATTTTTCATTTACAAAAATTAATTTTATAATATCATATTTCTAAATGATATGTATGACTTTTTTTACGTTATCAGTTATAATCATTTGCCGCAAAAATTATCGAGAAAAAATTATCAATACGCGAGGTGAATTGATTTTTAAACATCAATATATAATTTTGTTGACATACTTTAAAATCTGTACTATTAATCTTTGCTATAACCCTGACATAGATTTGATTAATTCAACTTACCATGCTAATAATAATTGGCGGCTACTATACATACCCCTAAATTTGCTATTCATACCCTCTATCAAAATTAAAAAATTTTAAAACATGGGCGAAGATATTTTGACAACCATTTGACTAAATTCAATAAACTTTTTTTTTATTTGAATTATATGAATATGTAGAATTAAAATAAAAAAAAGTTTATTGAATTTAGTCAGATGGTTGTCAAGATACCTTTGCTCAAAGTTAGAGAAAAATCAAAACGTCTATTAAAATAAAAGCTGCGCCAAAGTTTTTTAAATCTTTGAGCGAAGATATCTTGACAACCATCTGACCAAATTCGATAAACTTTTTTTTATTTGAATTATATCAATTCATAGAATTCAAATAAAAAAAAGTTCATCGAATTTGGTCAGATGGTTGTCAAGATATCTTCGTTCAAATTTTTAAAAAACTTTGGCGCAGCTTTTATTTTGATAGACGTTTTGATTTTTCTTCAACTTTGAGCGAAGGTATCTTGACATACATCTGACTAA
>QKWP01003058.1:18057-37299 GCA_003550325.1 Gigaspora rosea | reverse complement strand
TATTAGAATTATCCGAGGACAACACAATACCACATAGATTCCAGAACACTATATTTGAATTTGAAATTCACAAAAGTTCCACAAATAAATTAACGTACCTCAAACTCCGCCCATCTAAAGATCAAACACAGATCAACGGTACAACCAAAGGAAAACAAACATGGGAATTCCTCCATAAGAATTATTCGAAATTACCCCTAATTTAGTAATTCCCGGCAACACAAAATCCGACCACACTGTGCAATACTATAGCCTATGAGATGCTCGGGGACGTGCTTGCTGACTTGTGGGCGGCCTTGCTCAGCAACTTGCTCCACGACGCTCATCTGATGTTAGTAGTAGAAATATGAAAAATTATAGTAAAAAGAGTAGATGCGCACACCCTTTGCGTTTTGATCAAGTTGGCATATTATACTTGCGTTCGATCCTCTTTTTTGTCGCCACGTGATCATTATGCAATACTTTGTGTGCGCGCATTGAGTTGAGTATTTTGTGTATTTAGAAGTTAGGCCGCAGCGTGGCACTACTCCCACTGTGTTATTTCATAATGTCAATAAATAGATCCGAGCGAGAATAATGAATGTTTTAACATTTGATCGATTCACTATTTCACCATATACAGTACAGATTATCTATAGATAATTATAATATCTGAAAGTAATTATCCGGATAAATTATCCGGATAAATTATCTGTTAAAATCATCTATATTATCCGAATCTAGCAGATCCGAACACTAGTTAATGAAAAACACTTATCACGTGATTTACCCGCTTTAGCGATCCCCGTTTTTGGTAAAATCCCTGACTGGATTACGTATTTGTGACGTATTTGGTTTTTCAACAGATAGATCTACATATCAGATATTGCAGTACAAAAGTGATTTATAGTCATTATCACATAATCAATCGTACAGTTTTAAAGACCAACTATTTTGAACGACTTCTTGAAGAAAATGAGCTTTATCACTAAAGTAATTTTAGTAACTGGTGGTGTAAGTACGATGTAAATTTAAAACATCAATTAAATTTTATAATAAAATGTTTGTTCTTTTTTTTTTAATTTTAACAAAGAATAAAGGAATTGGCTATGCAATTGTACGAAACCTTGCCCTAAGCTATGCGAGCTTATCGTCATCTCAGCCCCTTACAATTTTATTGACAGCACGTAATCCAGCACTAGGGCAAAATTCAGCAGATAAATTACACGAAGAATTGAAACCTAAGAATGTTTTAACGGATGATGGTGGAATCGTAGATTTGAAGTTTTTAAGTTTGGATATAACCGATGAACAAAGCATTAAAGATGTCAAGAAGGTTATTGAGAAAGATTATGGAGGTATAATTATCGTATGATTAAAAATTTATAGAAATAAATACGGATACAATCGAATATACATTAACCAGTTGTATTTAAAGGACTTGATGTTTTAATTAATAATGCGGCGATAGGTAAATTTCAATAACTTAAAAATTTATATAAGATTTACTGCAGTGCTAGCATCTTTCGTTTAATTCACACAGCATTCAAAGGAAATGCATTCGATGTTAACGTTGTTCGTACAACGTTTGCCACCAATTTTTATGGTACACTCAACTTAATCAATCATTTTTATCCTCTTATTCGCCCAAATGGCCGTATTGTTAATGTCTCTAGTTCAGCCGGAGGATTACATATTGTGAATAAAGCTTTGGGGCAAGAATTTTCTAAAGAAGATCTAGATATGGACGGTCTAATTGAGCTGATGAAGAGATTTGAGGTTTGCTTTCATTATGTGAAATTAATTTTATGAAAATATCAATAACTGATACTTATTTAAAGTAATTTTTTTTCTCATTAGGATGCCGTTGAGAAAGATACATATAAGCAGGAAGGATGGCCCCGTCAAGGTATAAGTTAGCGATAATAATATCCTGAAATTTTCAGAAAGTGGTGCAAATTTCTTTTCCGTTTATCTAATGGCATCATTCATTCATTCATTATGATTAAAGCTTATGGTGTGTCCAAACTTGGAGTAACAACAATGACAAGAATTTTGGCTCGCCGCGCTGATAAAGAGGGTAATAATATTAAAGTATTTTCATGTTGTCCTGGTTGGGTAAGTTTAATATTTTCTATGTTTTTAACTATAACATAACCATTGAATAGTTTACAATATATTGGCAACTTTCTAGGTTAAAACGGACATGGCTGGTGAAAGAGCACCGCTTACTCCTGGTATGTATTTTCACTATTGTCTTTTGCTTTATATATATATCTCGAAGATTTAATGTTAAACATGTTTATTTACAAAAGATCAAGGTGCAAAAATTCCAGTGTTACTTGCTCTAGACGAAAATATTGTGATTCAAAATCCCAATGGATCTTTTTTGAAAGATAAAAACTCGGAATTGTAACTTACAGTATATAAATTTTGCATTTGTATAAATTTATACCAAATTGTGTAATAAAATACGATATTTTAAATTTATGAATCATGCATACTAATTTTGATGCAACGCAAATAGATAAGAGACAAGTTACGGCACATAACAAAACATAAATCTTTGTCGTATGCTGTTGATTACGTAATACATATAAATTATCATCATCAAATAAAACAAACAGCAACTGCTAATGTTCGGGCAAGTCAATAGCTAAAACTATTTGATTCGAAATTTTGTGAATTTTTTAAATTTTAGCACTATGACATTAATTTCTTAAAATTTATTTATATTCATTACTTTAAAATTTTCAAAGGAAAAACTGTGTCAAAAGCAAGAAAATGAATTCATATAATAGACGCTGCTTTTTTCTAAGTTAAATCATAGCGATAGACAAAGTTTTCTAATCTCAACCCGAGGTTGGAAATCTTTTTCTATATATTATATTAGGAAGACTAAATTATATCAGTCTGTTTCATCACAAAGTATGCTTTACATAGATCTATGTAAAATTTCTATGTAAAGTTATGATAGAATTATGTAAAATTGCAACAAAAATTTAATTTAAATATTAATGCTAGGATTGGATTTAAAATTTAAATTGGGGGATTGGGGAAGGTTTTTTAACATGAACATTTTACTTGAATGATTATATTATTATATTTTTGTAATCGATCTATGAATTATGATAATCGCTCAATAAATCACCAGGGTGAATATGAAATTTAATTCTGTTCACTTTAACAATTGTGTTTCAAGAGAATGTATGATTAATCGTAATCATTTAATTGTTCAATAAATTACCAGCGCGAGTATGAAGTTTAATTTGTTCACTTTAACGATTGTGTTTCAAGAAATGTACGTATGATTAACATAATCATTTAATTGTTCAATAAATTACTAGTGTGAGTATGAAATTTAATTCTTTTCATTTAACGATTTTTTTCAAGGGAGTGTACCATTAATCGTATTCATTGAATTGTTCAATAAATTACCAGCATGAGTATGAAGTTTAATTCTGTTCACTTTAAAAAAAAAGTTTTTAAAAATTTTATTACAATTTTTGCAATCTTTTTAGTTTTAATTTTTAGAACTATAATTCTCAAAAAAATCATGTAGTTTATATAAAGAATAATAACTTTTATTATGACATTTTTAGTAATTTATATGTAAAAATTAAGACTTAGGCCTTGTAAAATTAATCATTAATCTGGCCAGATCAATATTTGAAACTTCTAAAAAAAATTTTTTAGATATTTTAAAGAGTTACATATACCCATATTGTAAGTTAAAAATGAAATATTTAGTATTTATTTGGGGGTCACTTAAAGCCAGGTCCATCACGAAATCTTCTGTTTCGCACAACCAATCAAAATCGAAAGTTTTTGTTTACACGGATCATCCCGACGAAGCAAAAAAAGTAAAAATGCGAGAAATACAAGAAACGAGTGTCTAAACCTTTCTTGGCCCATTAAGAAAAAATGTCAGGGGGACGATTTTATATATAGAGCCTTCTAATTTTGGCTCCTATAGGCTCTAAACTGACCCTAACCTTAACATTAATTTAAATTCATGATGGACCCGGCTTTAAGCGTCCCCTTTATTTGGCAGATCAACTAGGACCCTGAAATATACATAGATAGATCAGGTTAATTATAAAATTACCAAAAATAGAAAGATCTGCAGAAAACTCTCAAAATAGAATTCACTAGGGCGACCACGAAAATTTTGGGTCACATGACAATGACGATCATCCTCCTGTCCGCTGACCCTCATGATGATCCAAGAATTCGGGTCACATGGAGGTCTGTTTTTTAAAATTTCTAACAATAATTTATCAAGAACTACTTGATCAAATTTAGTAAATTTTTTTTTATTTTAATTCTATAATTTTATAAAATTAAAATAAAAAAAAGTTCATTAAATTTTGTTTAGTGGTTATTGAGAAATTATCATTAAGCAAGGTGAAACTATTACTCCTCTTCTTTGGAGAATCTATTATGATCCTTTAATTACTCATATTCATATCAATACATCTGGCTATTCAATTGATACATTCTGGATAACTAATCTCAAAAATCAAACATTTGACAAAATTCAAACAAAATGTTCTGTCTTGGCATATATGGATGATACTCTGTGGATTGCTTCTTCACAACTTGAACTTACTAGAATGATCTCTATTGCAAAGTCCTTCTACACTATAGCTAATATTCAAGTTAATCCTTCTAAATCTATTTTATCAACTAATTTGAAAGTAAACAACTATACTCCTATCATCTTTAATAATCATGCTCTTCCACTATGGCCATCAAATCAAGTCAACCTTTTAAGTTTCTTAGATACTGGTTTACACTCAACAACAAACAATCAAAACAAACATGTCTATTAATAACAGAATCCTCCAAACTTATCAATATTGCCAGAACTAAACAAATTACTGATACACAAGCATGATATATTATCAATACAGTTATTATTCCTACTATAGAATACCGTATACAAAATATTGTTATTAATAGATCAGCTTGTAACAAAATCTTTTCACACCATATTGGACTTGTTAAACACAAAGCCAAACTTAGCCGAACTATCCCTACTAGTACTCTTCTCCACCTCCAATTTTATAATATTAAAAATATTTCGGATATTCAGCTTTAACATCATATCTCAAACTTTATTAAATGTTTAAATAATAACAATCTATTTGGTACTACAACCCACATTCGAATCCAGCAAATTCAAATAATCTTTGGTCATCTACTAGCATCTTTTTGTGTCCAAATCCTACTATAGATGGTCCTAACTGAAATACAACTAATTTCAAAATTATCCAACTCTTTAAACACCTGGGATGGACTATTAATACTAATCCTAATTTTAATATTCCATTTACTATCAAAGATGGATCTATTTCTTTCTTCACATTCCAAATATTCTATTTTCAAAAAACAAATTAGACATCATCATCTTTTATTTCTTGACCAACTTACCTTCTTTGACAACTCTTGTTTGCTTGATTGGAAACATATTTCACCTAGACTTAATAAAATTCCAAAAGACAAAATTCCTTTGTGGTTTACCTTTTTGGAAGACAAAACAACTAGTCATTCTTACAAATGTACTATTTATCCACATCTAATTTTACCTCAAACTAATTACTATAGTTATACTACTGGACATTTTTCTAAATATATGAAGCTTGGCTTATTACCTTATTTAATGATCAAATAGATATTGGCAAAGCACGTCGCCAATCTAATACTTCAGATTATACACTTATTACACACTGGCAATGTAGCATCCAGCCACAATTCACACGCTTATACCCAATACCACCAATTACTACATTTCCATGTACTAATTGCACTCTCAATTCCAATATTATTGCAAACAAATGCACTATACTTATTCCAACAAGTCATACTACCAAATTTCTTGGAAAACTTAATTCTGACAAATCAGTAAATCTAAATGCCAATTACCTTGATCCCATCTTCTCAACTGCAGCAAGAAATCCAATTAATATTCCATTATTACCAAATATTCTAATATCTAATACACAAATACCTTCCTCTTTTCAACCTAGCCCTGCAATCTATTTGTCATTATAACAGTTATTTAACAGAATTAACATTTTATACTGATGGTTCTGTTATTGATCTTGGCAACTCTCAGTGCTCTATGGGCATTGGCTGGATTCAATTACATAATCAAAATATTCTACATACCTTTCAATCACAAATCAAATTCTGGCCATGTTTTTTTAAACTGAACTAGTAGCAGTTTTATTAGCTATTAGTACTGCTCCTAGAAACTGTTCTATTCAAATCTTTACTGATTCCCAATCTGTAATATCCAAATACAACAGCCTAATTCATACTACACCTCTCTCTAAACTCTTTAATATACCTTATTGGCCTATTTGGAATACTTTATTAAACTTTATCAAATCATATAATCTTAACATTACTTTTTATAAAGTTATTTCACACCAAGAAAATGAATACAATAACAAAGCTGGTCAACTAGCCTGCTGGCATCAAACTGCTCCATATCTTCTTTTTGATTCATAAAATATTTACAATTACAACTTTACCCTTTCTGTTAATAATTTTCCTATTGAACTTCCTATCCATCACTGTGTTAGAACTTTATGTCATGCACATATACTTGCTCTTTGGTCTTCTCAAAATCGATTTCAACAATGGCTACCAATATCACAATATATTAACTGGAATGCTACCTGGCTATATATTAATAACAACCAAAAAATTTCAAATTTTTCACATAGTTTTCACTCCTCAACTCTCAAATCTTTTAGAATTAAAATACTTTTAGATAATCTTCCTGCTCCACATATTCTTCACCGAAGAAATCCATCTTATCCTAATATCTGCCACCTTTGTTAGCAAGCAAGTGAACCTCTACACTGGACTATTTGTCCAACTTCTGAACCCTTACTAAAACTTATAAAAAATTCTTTAATCTATATACTAAGCTCTAACAAACTTGAAATCTCTAATCTAGCTGCTGAGAACCTCTATACTCAAATTATGAATTTGAATAGCTTCCAAATTCATCAACTTCCTAATCTACCTTCTCTGTTCTCTACTTTATCTGGTTTCATACCACTAGATATTATTTCTACTCTGCATGAATTTACTTCATCTTCTAAATCTCCTGCTCTCTTACTATTTTACTTTTACTTCATATCAACCAACAAATCTATACAAATATTTGGATTCCATACTGCATTTCAAGATCCCAAAATCAAGAGTTACATTCTCAACCTTCACCTTCTTCTCCTAATATATTCCCTGTACTGAATTCTTCTTTTTTTTAAATTCAGTAATCCTGCCTTCTGTGTCTATAGACTTTATTATATATATAAAAAAACTAATGTTTACATATATATTGTGATTCTATTCTAACAAAAAGCTCACCCAACTTTATGTCCAGGTGCGACCCGCCTAGCGATTATTTGCCTCGATTAGGATTCTCAACTTACTGAGAATATGTTTCCTCCTGTCACTGACTGGCAATCGCTTGCTATATCAGTTTTGCCAAATGTTTCTGAATCTAAATATTTAAACTTAACCCATGATGACCAAGTCGGTTTGGTCCTCTCTAGGATTAGGTTGTTTATATTTGATTCCGCTAAAACTCTCGCTCTGTTTTTCTAATCCTTTTTTCTCTTTAGGCTATGTTCTGTGATCTGCCTAGTTTCGCTATTCGGAATGGTATTTTCTTTTTTTTTGCTACTCTTGTTTTTGTTTTTGCTTCGACTTTTTCTTTTCGCTAAGGTAGTTATCCCTCTACCTTTTCCTAGTCATTTTGGAATTCACATCTGAAGTTCCAAATATGCTGCTGAAATCTTACGCTAACGGTCTCAATAATTGTATCCAAAGCCCTTCTTGTCCCTGCTTTGTCCTTCATTAGACTTTCTACCTTTTTCTTTCAATTCTGAGAAATAAAACCTTGAATTAGATGGTTTCTTACAACTTTTTTCTCTTCCTCCCCTTTGCCGAAGATCCTTCTTTCCAACTCCTGTATTGCTACTTCCGCAACAGTACTGGAATCTTCCTGAAGTATTTTCTTTAACTCTTTGCAAGTTTCTTCTTCTATCAATTTCCAAATTTCCTGACAGTCCACACAGCTTGCCAGGTGTTCTATCGTTTCTGGCTCCACCTGACAGGTCACACATATGTCCGTTTTGTATAGGTCAGTCCTTCTTAACCTAAGCTTCGACATCGTAGTCAGTAGGCCATTAAGGAACTTCGTTCTAAAAACCCATTCCTTATTTTTCCTTCTATCCGTACATCTCCTTCCTTTATACCTTCCTAAAAATCACCATGTCTCTTTCCAATCTATATTACCTCCTTTTTTTCAAAGTTCCTTTCTTCAAACCTCTTGAGTCCTACCCATTCTGCATCCTGTATTGCTGCTGCTATTTGATTCATAATCTTCCTAATCGGGCTGTCAATTATGAAGTTCTTCCAATATGGGACTACTTGCTGAATCTTGGTCCAGGGCCACTTAGTACTTATAGCGCTATTGCTTCTGGCCCCGTTTTTTGCAAGTTTGTCTGCTTTTTCATTTTCTACGATGCCACTGTGCCCCTTAACTTTGTGCAACTCTACTGTCAGCTTCTTGATTTTTTGTATTTAAGAAATCTGCCAAAGCAGGCTTGCATTCTGCATCTTAAGACAACTTCTTAACTTTTTAAGCTTTTCTGTCTTCTTGATCGCCTGTATTGCTACAAGACTGTCAGTATATATTTGCACTTTTGCTTCTTCAGAGACCACCAGTAGTAATGTCCATATTGCTCCCAACTCTGCCCGAGCTGAAGAGGGCCATTCCTCTAATCTACAACAAAATGTTTCTTTGCTCTGTCTGACATGAACAGCTGCTTCATTAATTGCCACCCATTCTATACCCATTCGGGTTCCTTCTTCCTTTGAGTTAGTTAAGGACCTATCTGTATAAGCCTTTATCATTTTCTATGAGCATATCCTCTCTGCCACCTTTTCTATTTTTTCTATTGCCTCTTGTCCTATAATACTAGCTTTTATGTACTCTTCATTAATGGTGTTTATAGATATCTCCACCACACTCTGTTTTTCTATTTCCGTGATTTCAGGGTATTTTTCCACTACGTTCTTCCAAGGGATACTTAGCTTTTTATATTTTTTGTTGAAGGTCTCTATCTTCTCCAGCCACTTTTTGTTTAATCTTTTTACCCAGACCTTTATACTTGCTTAGCAAATGGGACCTGGCTCTGCTTCTTCGTTTTTTAGCTCATGACCCCTATACTGTTTGATTATAGCAAGGCCTTGCTCGTTCACTGAGTCCTTTTTCCCGTGTTCTATAAGGAACTCCTGTGGGGTCTTTTTACTCATGATCCTTCCTAGCTCCGTTTTATTACTTCCTCTTCCGAAGACTAGCCATTCTCGTTTTCATTTGTCTTCACTAATTGTTTCCATATTGGCTTTTATGTGTAGGAAGTTTTCTTTCTCTTGTGGAGCTTTTAGTTTCCTGCTATACAAGTGTTCTAGTATGCTTACTTCAAGGTTTGTGTACCATTTGGGTGCTCTTCTTTTTGCTGTCACACCTCTTATCTGTTTAACCTGCTTCCATATAAGCATTCTCTCACTCTTTACATCCAAAACTTGCTCTAGCAGAAAGATATTTAAACGATTTTTTTTAAGATAACTTTGCAGGTCTTCTTTTTTAACTAGGCCTACAATCTCTGTTCCTGTTCCTTCTATTTTACATTTCACTTCTAGCTCTTCTGATCTGAAACTGATATTTAGTTTTTTTGCTTCAATCACAACCTTGCAAGCTAGATTATTTTTCACTTTGCATTTCTCTATTCTTTCTTTTCCACACCTAGTATGCATGTTGTGCTCTTACAATTCAACTGCGCCTGTTTTAGTCTTAGCCATACTGCTTGTTCTACATCACTTTTGTTATTCAACCTAGATGTTATTTCTGTGAAGTGATGAGCAAGTTGATTTTGCCAAATTGACTTAACTTCAACAATGTTTGAGTGTGTCAATGCTGCATTTGGAGTTGTTTTTATCATTCCTGCTTTATTTTTGATTAGCATCAGAAGAGGGCTCTGCAGCTTTTTGCAGTTCTCTCGAGATAGGATACAGTGCTGCAATCTGTATTCCAGACGTGGAAGCAGTACAACATTGTTTAAATATGCCATGTGTGCTAAAGAGGCCCTTTTTCTTTTAATTCCTTTAACTATTGTCAGAACTTCCTCTTTAGCTATTCTAACTACTTGCCTGATTTCTGATTTTTTAGACAACTATACGCCCAAGAATCTTGTTAGATCTTTTTCTTTTTTACCACGGATTATTTCTTTCTTTGGCCCAAATTTTATACCTTCTTGTACTGTAGTCTTGTTATACATATTCAGAACTAGTAGCTCTGACTTCTTACTATTGATTTCTATATCGTTTACTTTGTAAAAGTCTTCTGCTACTTTGAGTATTCATTCTCAGACTTGTCTCTTGCCAGATACGTAGTATCGTCCACATATGCTAAAACTGGCACTTGCAGCTCTTGTACTTCTATTTTACCTCTTTGCAAATTAAGTGGCCAATTCAGCTGCATTTTGTAACCTCTATCCCTTACTTCTTGGATTTCTACTAGAAGCGGATCATAGAATATTTGCCAGAACAGAAGTGATATGACCTCCCCCTGGTCTATTCCGTCCCTTGCGATAAATTTCTCTGTATTTCCTATTCCTGTTATAACCTCAATTTCTCTATTTTTGTATAAATTGGTTATGAAATCTACTGCTTCTACTGGAAGTTTTATATGCAGTAGCGTTTCGATATTTACTGAATCTTAAGCTTTTTTCATATTTTGAAACAAGATCCAAATTTCCTTTTTATTTTCCCTTGCATCTTCTAGTATACAGTTTAGCAAATGTATCAGTGCTGCTGTTCTTTCTTCTTGCAAAGCTGCAAAATTTCTTCCCTTCAAAATGTTTTTTCCTTAAGGATTGCTCCCGTCTGTTATTCAATACCCTAACTACTGACTTTCTAAAGATTTCTAATAAGAGAATGGGTCTGACATTGTTTAGCCTATAACCTCACTCTTCCTTCTTGGATATTGGGTATAGCATGCCAAGCTTCTATTTTTTTGGCATGCTCTCCTCTTTTAGGCATCTACTTGCCATATACTGGAAAATACTTTTTGCATAGCCTCCAGCTTTCTTTATCATTGGGTAGGTAATACCTGACATCCCCAGTGCCGATTTGTTTTTGGTTTGTTCTAGTGCTTCTTTCCATTCATCCGATGATACTTTTTCTAGTAAGTGTTCGTACCAGATTGGCTTTACCTCTTCTATCGGATAAAACCTTTTCTTCTATCTATTTGGTAAGTTTTCTGCCATGGACTGTCGTTTTCTAAACTGCTCCGCAAAATGCCTTCTTACTTCTTCTAACACTTCCTTTGGTTCATTTACTAATTCCTCTTCCTCTTCTTCTATATATTTGACTATCCTATTTAATTGGATTTTTCTTTGTGGCCGATCCAACATCTATCATGCCTCTTTGACCTTTAACTATCATTTCATATCTAGTTTCTATAAGGCTCTGATTCTTTTTTCCTCTTTATTTTTAATAGCATAATGCCACCTTTTGAACAAAACTGTCCACTATACCTTTAAGGATTTATTTTTAATAGCATAATGCCACCTTTTGGACAAAACTGTCCACTATACCTTTAAGGATTTATATATTTCTAAGTAGTCATTTAACATATCTAATTTCCACCGCTCCTTTAGCTGTTCTATAAAGACTTCTAAATTCCTTATCTCCTGCTCTGCCAGGACCTTTTCTCTATTCTTTCTTAACTTTCTGCACTATTTTTCCAATGTACATAAATCCTTCTTTAGCTTCTTTGTATCTGTATCTATATATGATACATCCTCTATTACAGGAGTTCTTTTCTTTTTTGGAAGTGCAACTGCGACTGCTCTTTTTATACTGTTTTCTATAATATCCCATAGCTGGTTCAGAGTTTTACTTTCCAACTCTGATTCTAATTCATGCTGCTCTGTGCGATCTTTATTCAGGTCTTTTCCTCTTTTGCTTCTTTTTACTATTCTAGTTTTTAGTTCCAAGTTCAGCTTGGCTTGGTATTTTTCCCACATCTTTTCGTTAACATTTTCTATATCTATCTCTAGTTTTTTCTTTTCTAATCTTCTATTTTTTGCTTGGCTTCGTTTTTGCATATTTAATCCAGTTTCTATTTGCATAAGTACAGCTTTATGGTCACTACCTGTCCTAAACAATATATCTTTAGTTTTGTATAACAAACCATTTTGTTTCCAATGACCATCGACCCAGATAGTATCGATTTTTGACTATGTCTCCTTACGTCTCCATGTCAGCTGTCCCGGAGAATCAGGCTTATAAAAGACGTCCAAAAACCTTTTCCTTTTTAGAAGCTGGAGTATTTGTTTCTTTCCTTCTTTTTCTTTTCGTTCTTCTGTATTAATTTTTTCTGTTTGGTTCAAATCCGTGTTAAAATCTCCCATGACTATGCATGCATCTTTGTTTTTTCTTCTTTGCTTCCATGCTTTTTAGTTGTTCTTTTAGGTACTCATATATAGTTTTTTGCACTTCTGCACTAGTTGGTGCTACATATACCACTATGATGTTTATCGACAGGCCTTTGAAATCTAACCCCAAATCCAGTATATACGGATTCTCCCTATTTACCTTCACCACATGTTTTTCCCATCTTTTATCTATTATAATTCCAACACCAGATCCTTTTTTCTTCTCTTCCTCTGCTGCTGACCAGAAGCCCTTTACATTTTTATTTTCTCTTAGCATGAACTTCTCTTCTTTTTCTGTCAGATTCGTTTCTGCTAAACCTATTATGTTAATCCTTTTCTTCTCCATAAAGTCGACGATAGCATCTAGTTTTCCTTATTTGTTTTCAAACTATTTACATTATGAAATCCTATTCCTAGTACACTGAAATTAACATTTTCTGTTTCTTCCACCTTATTTCCTTCCTTCTTTTCTCTCTCTTCTTGCTTCTTCTTCTGCTTCTCTTCCGTTGAACCCTTGAGCCCCCCTCTTGTTTGGATAGAGACGAGTCCCTATCCTTCTTTTTAGAGATGCCCTTGGCAACTTTTAGGAGTGATAGGGGACCTCTGTCCCTTATCGATATTTTCCAACAAGGATAGTCTATTTAGTATTTCTGTTAGAATTTGCCGATTTTCGCTTTCTATAGGTATTTGAGGTTTGTATCTGTCCTTGTCCACTTCGTATTTTCTCGTTCCAGTGTTAAATTCAATTATGCCTTGTTCCTGTTTATTTTCTTTTCCTATTCTATTTATACTTCAAATCTTTCTGTTTTGTAGTATATCCTTGCCATTTTGTCTCCTAGCATAAGTCGCCACTTCTCTTGCTTTTTTCTTATTTATCCAACTTCGCTTCAACTGGCTCTGATCTTTCTTATCTGTTAAAACTTTATCTAGATACTTCCACTCCAATTTAGTATTGTAATAAAAGACTGATGCTCTTTGTGCAGCTTTGTAATTCGCCTCTGTATTGAAGTAGACATGGGCTGTGGCTCTTTGATTTCCATGGCAATTATTTAGAATATGTACTGCCTTTGGCTCTATTTTTTTTAGTTGACGTAATAATATATCGACTGCATGTCTGAGCAGATTTGTGATTGTTAATTCGTATTTGTTTCTAAATTCCAGTTCGTTTAGATTAAATCTTCCTGGGTTGTTCTATATGTTCAGCCTTCATCTAGATGGATGGACCAACTGTTTCTTAAAATTTCCTCCTTGTGCTGGTTTTCCACTTTTATTTTAATGTAAGCTGCTTTTGTTTTCCATCCTTGCTACCAAGCCAGAACTATGGTTTTGCCGAAAAACCTAAATGTTTTTTAATTACTCTAACATCCACTTTTTCAGGTAGATCCCAAATTGTAAAAAGATAATGTGATTTTTCACTCTGTCTAAGTATCATAAAATTACCTTTGGTGCCTATATAGAGTTGTAAATGTCTTCTCGTGTTTTCTGCCGCTTCTCGTTCACTCTATTCTGTACCTTGAGTGTATTAGGTACTGTTTGCTGCCATTTGGCCTTTTTTTCCTCTAGTCCATAGTCCCATGTTCTACATTCTGACTCTATAAATAAGACCTTTATTTCTTTTTGTTCTTGAATAATCTCCTCCGTCTTGTACAAATTTTCCTCACTCTGTTCTTCAAAAGCTCATTTTTCCCCTTTAGCAGCCTCTTCTTCTTGTGGTTGTTTTGCTAATTTTACTGATTCCGCATTTATTTCCTTACTTATACTCACACATAGTTCTGATTTTTTAATACTTGTATCTTTCTCATTTAACAGTTCAACTTCTAACTGTGTGATTGGTTCTTTGTGTATCACCTTGTGCTCAGCCCAGCTGTGTATAGGGTGGGGGGCACGGGAAAATTATTGGGCATGCCCCTAGGGGCATGCCCAAGGCTCAAGGCATGCCCCTCTATGCCCGGGCATGCCCTCTTCATAGTTTTTCATCACACGATATGCAATGTCATGTGCCAATTAGATCTGTTATGACATTACTGAGTACTTAACCTTTATAATTTTTGAAAAAAATGAATAGCTTATACGTCACAGTTTTATATTGTTTAGAAAGCTGTACACCAATTGCAAATTTAGCTAAGTAATCTATTTCAATAAATTTTGTAAATAAATATGCTATTCCTAAAAATTTTTATATAAGCAAGTTTTAATATAATACTCTACCTTATGTTAATCGGGTTTTACAAGATACGTGATGTTGATTTTGATATTAGCCAATCAAAATTTTAGGTATGCCCTCAGGGTTATGCACCTACTAGGGGCATGCCTTTTAGTTTAAAGGCATGCCCAGAGGCATGCCCGGGGGCATGCCCAAGGGGGGGCATGCCCATGAACTCTGTGCCCTCCACCCTAGCTGTGTAACTCTATTACATTTCATATTACTGCAATTGTATGTGGCTAATCAAAACCCAAGAATTTTGCAACATCTAAATTCTTCTTAAGCAAAAGCACCTTGTTTTCGCTGAATAAGGCTTCTCTTTTCTCTTCTTGTTTGTTAAAAATGTTCTTAAATTTTTCTAGCTTTGACATTTTATTCTATTCTATTGTCTGTCTATTTTGTTGTTGTTGTTGTTGTTGTTGTATTTTCTATCCTATTTGTTTACGATTACTTTGTTATATGTTTGTTTTGTTAATCTGAAAACTTTACGTGTTTAGCTTGTTTGTTTTCCTTATTTGGTATTTTTGTTTGTACTGCTGGTCACGTGTCTTTTTTTTGTTGTTGAAGGTGATCTGCAATTCAGGGTTTAGCCGAATTCCCACTTTTTGCAAAAAATTTTTTTAAAAGACCAAAATTTTACGATAAGTTGTTATGTTGCTCTGTTTTTTCCAAAGTGTACTAAGTAACTCCTATTCAATTTAGTTCTTCTTCCTTTTTTTTTAATGGCTTTTGGATCTTTTTTCTTTACAGTTTTTGTTAATAACAGTCGGACCTCCATAAATGCAACCTCTATAAATGCAATACCTCTCTAAATGCACGTTTTTTTTCTATTCTGTAAGATGTTATTAGTGCTAAATGCACGTTCTATATTCTGTAAATGCACGTTCTCTTGAATAACATTTTATATTACACTAACCTCCCTAAATGCACGTAGCCAATCAAATTTTAGTATTTAAGATAAGTTATATAGTTTTGGTAGAAGTTACACAACCTTGATAATCAAATTTTTAAAGCTGCAATTTAATTGGCTCACTCCAAATGCAAACCTTCCTAAATGCACGTAGTAGGCTTGTCCCTTTGAGTTGCATTTATGGAGGGTTGACTGTATCCCTGTTTCTTTACTACCAAAAATGGATGATCAAAAAAATTATTACTATGTGTACCAAATTCTTCAAATAATTTGCAAGATATAGCAATCATATCTTTACTATATCACTGTACAAAATTGAAACTTGGTTGTACAAATGGATCAAATTTTTTACACCACCATCTGATATTCTTACATATACCCAAATCTAGGTAAGCCTTGGCCACTCTGGTAGGTTTAGGCCACAGATAAGTATTTAGGTTTACTTATATATATGTCTGAGTTTTTATTCTTAGCATTAGATTTAAAAAATGAAATTTCTTTCAGTATTGTAAAAAGTTTCTATTAAATTTAATAAAGATAAAAGCAAGGTCTCACCTTTAATATTTAAAAAAAATAAAATCATTGTTAAAGTTATAAAAAACATTAAATATTGAAAAAAAAATCAGGTATAATTTTTCTTCTTTAAGCTTTAAACAAATATTTTTCGACAACCAACTATCAGAATTTGATGAAAATTTTTTTATTTTAATTCTATAAGTTCATATAATTAAAATAAAAAAATTTTGACTGAATTTAAAGAGCAGGTTTTCAAGAAATAATCATTAAAAGTTAAAAGCAGCTTCTTTCTTAAAGGGATCTAAACTTTAAGCGAAGACTATTTAATATTTAACCAAATTCAATCAAATTTTTTTTATTTTAATTCTATAAGCTTATCTTATAGAATTAAAATAAAAAAAATTGATCAAATTTGACCAGGTAAGTGTTAAGTAGTCTTTGCTTAAAATTTAGATGTCTTTAAGAAAGAAGCTACGGCCAAATTTTTTAACTTTAATAAATATTTCTCAAAAACCTGCTATTCAAATTCGGTCAATTTATTTATTTTAATTTGTAAACTCATAAAATTAAAATAAAAAATTTTTACAAATTCTAATAGTTGGTTGTTGAGAAATATTTGTTTAAAGCTTAAAGAATAAATTTACCTGATTTTTTTCCAAGTTTTTTAAAACTTTTAACAATGAATTCTCGATAACCACTAAACAAAATTTAATGAACTTTTTTTTATTTTAATTTTATAAAACTACAGAATTAAAATAAAAAAAAATTTACTAAATTCGATCAAGTGTTATTGAGAAATTATCGATTGAATATATTATTAAGATCTGTGCCATAGGATCTGATATGTGCTCAAATGCTGTTTAACTTTAATTTTAAAATACTAATTATCATATGAGTCAATCAAATCAATGATCAATTCCAAATGAATATAATAAGAATTATGAAACCCTTTATACAGCTATATGGCTATTTGACATTTATTTAATATTAATAAAACATACCGAAGCAAATCTCTAGTTTTAAAGCAGCATGGTGGACAAACCCGAATTTGGATAATCAACATTGTAGCTTAGCCAATTTAATAAAAAAAATTTTTAATTTTTTATACATTTTAAAGTACTTCATATTCTCATGATTTTTTGAAACTTACCAATTAAGTTCATTCCAAAAAAAAAAATAATGAAAAAACTTTGCCTGCCCTGTCTTATATTAAAATTAATCAAAAATAATTCTAATATTCAAAAAGTTTTATTAGAGATGAAGTTTATAAGAGAGCTAAGGTAGTTAAGCCCATAATTCAAATACATGAAAGCATTTTAGTGTCAAAACCAAAGACAAACGATGCAAAACTAAGATCTAGTACTTTTTAAAAAAAGCAAAAACAAGTCCAAGTAATGTTTATATAAAAAGCAGAGTAAAAAAGATAAGTTAACTCATTTTTATATACTTTAAATCTAAAGGTATGCTTATTACAAATAAACTTGTTATTTCATAAAACAAATTTTAATTATTTTTTTATTACAATTTAAAGTACAAATAGGAACGATTTAGAAATAATTTAACAAATTATATTTATTGAATAGATTAAGTAAAAATAATATACACGTATTTAAAGATAGAATTTTATTAAGAAATGTATAAGCAAATATAGAATTGTAATATCGTTAATATCTCATGTCTAGTGGGTAGTATTTGATGAATTTTATACCATTTGATTCGTCTCATTGAGATGAATCTTATCCCTTAAACTGTAATCCAGACAAATTTGCCTGGATTTTTTTAAAAATATTACATTTTTTTAAATAAAATAAAAATTTATTAAGCATATGGGGTATACTTTATTTATAGAATATTTTTTTTAAAAGATATTTTATAAACTTTATTATGAAAATTTTTTAAAATTATTAATTAACTTTAAAGCAATAAAAGTTTTAAGTTATTATTTTAAAAATTTTACTATAAAATTTTTCTTTAGGTTTTCTTAAATTTTATATGTTCCCGTCTATAAAAAAAATTTTCACTTCTAATTCAAGTCCTAATTTTTACAAGTAAATCACAAAAGTTGCAATAATAAAAGTTGTAATCCTTTTTATAACCTATATTATGCTATTAAATCAGAAAGCTAGAGCTAATATTGATAGAGTTCGCCAAGAAAAAGTAGATAATTTTTTTGGATAAAAAATTTTTTAAAATTTGTCTATTTTTAGCTTATTAGCAACTTAAAACTTTTTTTCTTATAATATAAAATTAAATACTACTATAATATAATAATATAATCCTTATTTTCAAATATTATCAAAAAAATTTTAATTAATATCTTAAGTTTTAAAAAATATAGATTATAAGCATATTTATAGCAATTTTCCAGCCAAATTTGCCTGGATTTGCTTACAGTTTAAGGGATACCATTTGATCGTCTCATTGAGACGAATTGAATGATATAAGATTCATCAAATTCTGACTGCTGGATCATTAAATATCTTTGATTTAGTAAATAAAGATTTTCGAACATTATTGTAATTTTATAAAAATTGATTGGCCAATTATCACATGTATGGACATGACCAATTGTTTAATTTCATATGATCGATCATCCTCGTACTTTTATTGGACAGATTGGTCCTGAGTTACAAATTTTAATTTTGGAAAGTTTTTTGCTACCACGATTGTCCACCATGCTTTTTAAAGTACTATAACATATTTTGTTCATTGCAAATTCATTATGTTAAACAATTTTTTACTAAGAGTGAATAAATAATTATAATAGAAATAACTTAAGAAAAAATAGGGCCCCTGAATACTAATATATTATATATATAAACCTTTGTCTTTAAATCTTTTTTTTTTTTTGTGTTAAAGTTCCCGCTTTGGGTGAGAGTTTATTTAATCAAGCCTGTGGATCAAGGGCACCTCTTTGGGCGCACCCACAATTGAGTTACATTGAATGAGAGTACAACTAGCCACACGTACAACTTTTGGTTGTCTAATTTAAGTAGTCCGCCCGAAGGTTCTACACTAGTTGCCATACCTACAACCCAACTAGGGGATTGCCTATTTAAACCCTCTGGTCCAACGCTTCGCATGTCAATCCTACTTGTGATCAC
>QKWP01003058.1:0-17265 GCA_003550325.1 Gigaspora rosea | reverse complement strand
GTCTTTAAATCTTATATAAGTGTACAAAAAAATTTTATTATGGAAGTGTACATTGGCTTAAAGCTTTATATTTAATGTACGACAAAAGTTTAATATAAGTTTTTTATACTTTAATAAAGTGTACAATAAAGCAAAATTTATTATTAAGCTAATGTACGATAAAGATTTAAATATTTAAGTTTGCTTTTTAAAATTTTTTAAATATTTTCTCAAAGTTTCATCCTGACCTTGCTGTAATTTATATTTATTTATTTTTTATTCAGAACTTTTTAGAATATATATTTTCTCCTGTCTAGAATTATTCATACTAATTTATATATTACCTTCTAAATAAAATATGATATCTTTGTTAGATTTAGGATAAAAGTTAGTAGATAATATTATACAGTACTAAAATTTTGCAAGAAACTTTTTTTATTAGTATACAAAAGATGATTTTTTAGACAAAGTTTTGTGATAAGAGTGACTTTTCAAAAAAAGCAATTATTGTTTTAATTATCACATTATACCTGATCTTGCATTCTGATTGGCCAATAAAAAAATTGGTGAGAAATTAGTATAACCACTCTTATATACTGTACGATATAGCAATTCAACATAATTATTAAGTGTACACCAATCTTTTTTTAATAATATTAATTAAGTGTACGTCAAAGGTCAAGCAAATTTGCTATCAAAAAGCTTATTTTTGTACACAAATGGACAAACTTTATAAAAAATTTAGTTTGAGTGTACAACAAAGGTTTTTTGTATATATTCAGGGGTCCTGAAAAAATGTGCCAATTGTGCCAATTGAAAATTATAAACTTTATTAAAATAGCAATTTGTTCCTATACACATTTAATGTAAGGACTAAGATAATATTTAAGCACCTGAGTTAACATTAAAACTAAGCGAATAATGGTTACATCGTGTGCATATTATAAACTACAAATTTTTATGCAAATATATATGCAAATTTAATAACTCTATCAACCTACCATGTGATAATTAATAATTAACACTAATAAATGTTGTTAATTATTACTATCTGCACAAATTTCATTATTTGTTGCAAATACAGGAGTGGTTATGAATTCTAACCAAAGATGATGAAAATATAAGCAAAAAAAAAAACAAAAAAGATATCAAAGCCTATCTAAAGCGAATGATGATAAATCTCATCCAGTTGAAAAGGAGAAAAAGGGACAATACAGTATTAGAAATTATAAATTAGGAATATAGAAAAAAATTATTGAAAAGATGAAACTTTACTGTAGTGGTTGTATTGCCCAAAAAATTTATGAGTCACAAAAAAGTATGCCTTTGATTAGAAGTTGAAGTTTGTATTTGTGCATATCATAACAAAACTCTGTTAAGTAGATCATTACAAGGAACATTGCGTTTTATCTGAATGAAAAAATATTGTAGTATTAAATGATATAATATTAGGAAAAGAGAAAAAAAAATATGTTAAAAATGATTGAAAGAAAAAATATTAGATTCTTACACGAATTTGTAATTTGCATACTATCAAACTTATAAATAAAAGTCACTTTTACCTTTGCCAAAGTAAAAACATTTTGAGCTCTCTTGTTTCATCTTATAAATAAAGTTACTTTTTACCTTTACTAAAATATAAAATATTGAGCTGGTACCTCAATGCTTTAATTAAATTATTCCATCTAATAAAAATCAAATTTTACTTTTGCTAACACTGCTGTTAATTAAATCATTTTATCTTCTAAAAAAGTTATTTTTAACTTTGATAAAGTATAAGCATTGAGCTGTATCTCAATGCTTTAATTGAATCATTCTATTTTCTTATAGTTTTTATAACTAGATTCGAAATACTATAGAAATAGAGTTCTGTACCAAATGTCAATGCAATTATCCTATAAACCAATTTATATGGAAAGGAAAGCACTATAAAACATGTATAAAAAGCAAAAAGAAGTGAGAACAAGCAAATAATATGTTACCTAATATAATAGCACATTCATTAGATAATTATAAATTAAATTCCCAAGATCGCTTTGAAATCCCTTCTGAAAAAAATTTTGTGCAAGATATGGTTACAGATAAATTACCTGAAACAGATACCATAAAAGTTGACTATCTCGATTTGGGTGACTTAATTGAACTTGAAATCCAAGAATTAACTATCGGTATACAAATTGATAGAGTAGATGATGGGTAGCTGATGTCGCTTATCAGACTCATCTGGTAGTAAGCATAGATAGTACTATGACTCAAGACAAGACGGCAAAAGAAATTGCCAATTTAATAATTGCTGAAATTGAAGGCAGAGATGATTATTCATGGAAGTAAGTATTATTATATTAAAAATATATATAGGTGTACTATGGGTTACTAAACGATTTACTTGTGCAGCATAAGTAAATCATTCGATAACCCATAGTACCTCTGCATTCCACTATAATATTGCTAAATAGATATTGTTATTATAGTTTTTATAGTACAGAGATGTCAAGAAAATTTGGAGATACAATTGAATGGTTTTATTATTTTTGTTGCTAGTCAAAAGAGGCACAAAGTGATAATTATAAAGATTCTAACAGAAAGCAGCGAACATGCTATGATTATAGAGGAAAAATTATTATCCAAGTCGATATAGTCCTTAATATTGTAGAAGAGATATCTATCATAGTACTCTTCACTCACACCCAAACTTTGCACTGAAATACCCGATGAATTAAAGAAGAGATCAAAACATACTCACATCTCACTGCAATAGAATTAAAAAATTATCTATGACATCAAGGCTTTGACATCTCAAAATATTCACCCAAACGTATCTACTATTGGAAATCTATAGAGAATCAAAAATTATTCTAACGCTATGATAATCATATAGAATCTGCAAATAAACTACTAAATTGGTATGAAAGCTAGAGCTTTCATCGATACTTAGAGATAAAAGATTCAGATACTACAGCTATCCCTTAATTTGTTATGCAGGCATTTTTGCCTGCGAAAATTTTAAAATTTTAAATTTTTTAAATAAAAACCTTAAAAATTAAATTTAGCTATATACTTTCTAAGTAAAAAATATAATATTAGTTCTGTTTTATCAACTTTATTATATAATTTTTTTAAAATTATTAAAAAACTTTGGTGTAATAAAAGTTTAAAGTTTTTGTTTTGGAACTTTTACTATAGAATTTTTTCTTTAGGTTTTCTTAAATTTTATATATTTCCGTCTATAAAAAAATTTTCACTTCTAATACAAGCCTAATTTTTACAAGTAAATCATTTAAAGTCAAATAATGAAAGTTGTCATCCTTTATATAACTACAAAGTTGTATAAGAAACTATATTTTTAAAACCAAGATTTAAAGAATTCGCCAAGATATTGTAAAATATTTTTTTGGTTAAAAAATTTCTTTAAAATTTAATATTTTCAGCTTATATGCAACATAAACTTTTTGTCTTATAATATAAGTTTAAATAATTTAAAAATATAATCCTTGTTCTTAAATATTATAATACCAAATTTTATTTAAATATCTTAAATGATTAAAAAACTAGATTAGAGATATATTTATAGTAATTATACAGGCAAATTTGCCTGCGAACCTCTACAAAATAAGGGATAGGTTTTATCATACCTCTTCTAAAAGAAATTAAAAATCAAAATATTATCCCTTAGATTGTAGTAGAACACAGACAAATTTGCCTGCGTTTTTGCACTTTTTTAGCTCTGATTTACTTTTTTAAAATACTAAAATAATTAAATAAAACTTTGTACAATTATATTTGAAAATAGGATTACTTTTTTGCAAAATTAGTTTTTATATTATAAGAAAATAAATTATAGTTACATATAAGCTGAAAATAGATAATTTTAAGAAAAAATTTTTTTAAAAAATTTTATTACAATTTTTTTGCGATCTTATTTAGTTTTAGTTTTAGAACTATAGTTCTTAAGACAATATTGTAGTTTATATAAAGGATGACAACTTTCATTATTGCAACTTTAATGATTTACTTGTAAAAATTAAGACTTGTATTAGAAGTAAAGATTTTTTTTATAGACGGGAACATATAAAATTTGAAAAAATCTAAAGAAAAATTTTAATAGTAAAAATGCCAATACAAGAACTTTAAACATTTATTATATTAAAGTTTTCTAATGATTTTAAAAAAATTTTATAACAAAGTTACTAAAACAAAACTTAAAGAATATTTTTTACTTAGAAAAGATATGGCTAAAATCAATATTTAAAATTTTATTAAAAATTTTAAAATACACAGGCAAATTTGCCTGTGTTACAATTTAAGGGATAATTAGTGAAATATATATTGACACAACTTACAAGACAGTGCGAGGGTGCTATGAACTCTATGGCATTATAGTAGATATAAAAGGGTCAGGCTTTCCAATTGCATACTTAGTCCTTGATACTACAAAGGCAACAGATACAAGCACTAGTACAAAAACTTCTTAGAAACAATAAAGAGTCATAATATAAGTCCAAAATTTGTGTTTACTAATAAGAACTTTGCAGAAATTAATGCTGCAAATAAAGTGTGGGAGCTGTCGGTAATTCAACTATGTGCTTGGCACATGGTCCAGCATTGAAGTTTAAACTTTGTGAAAAGGCCAAACCATCAAATAATAAAATGCACGAAGTACAACTACATATTATATATAATGTTGTTCAAGCCACAACTGAGTTTGACTTCATCGACCCAGCATTCTACCCAACAGATGATGATCATAATCCAAGAAAGTATATTATTTGTCTATCAACATATCAAATGACAGTTTTGTTACTTATGAAAAAACATTTTGACATGCATTCTTTGATACCTGTCGATGCTCAGGGAACTACTTTAACACCAACAGATATCAGGCACAATGCCATTAAAGAAATATATCAATTCTGCACCAAGAACTCCTTAAGAATACTTTGGGCATACCTCTGGAGTAACTGGTATTTGCTAGATCAATGGTACCTGTGGCCACGATCAGTTAAACCCACTATACCTTTTGGCAAGACAACAATGAAAATCGAAACCCATTGGAGTGTTATAAAGCGATGTTATTTACATCGATTTAATCACCCTAGACTTGATTTACTAATTTGGACACTTATTAGTGAAATAATTAATACCTGCACGAAGGGAGCGACTTTTGCAAATTTTGACTAGTGTTGTAGAGCTGTGGTGGTGGGATGATTTTAAGAAAGACTGGAATGCAGCTGGTACAAGAAGTATTAATAAAAAAACAACTGACCTGGAAAGTTTATATTTCACAGATATTACCTATTGGGTTTGCAGCTGCCCAGCTTTCTTAGAAGTCACTTCTTATTGTATAATCATCTTGTTCAGCATGTTTTTATTATACCCAATGGTCAACGTTGATGATTAATACGAAATAATTTTAAGCATCATACTGCACCTTCTTTTTTTGCTCTAAAAGACTATGAGAGCAATGAAGATACACCTAATATTTTGCCTCTTATATCTTTTAAAGCAGAAACTAATATTATTAAAATTCCTGTTAGTACTAATATTGATGAAGATCCAGAAGAAGAAGACCAAAGTTATGTTGAATCAAATTGGGAATCGTTTGAACAAGCAATTAAATGAATTAGTGATGAAAAATCTGCTAATAATTGGCAGCATTTTCAAGCAATAAAAGAGTAGAGCCGATTAGTGCTAATGGAAAAGGATATTCAAGCAACAGAAAAACAAAGACATCAGCAAGCAACCTGGTCATCAGCCACTAAAAAACCATATCTGATGTATTTGTTGCATCCAGAAGAATTAGGCAATTCTAGTAAAAATAGTCTCGCTGATGATTCTAACATTGTACACAATGAGATCAGCTAAACTATACATTGTTAAAATTCAAGGATCTAAAAGTTAAACTAAGTTACCTACCTATTTTTAGAATTCATTTTTTATTTTCTTTGGTATTGAAAATTGGCTTCTATAAGTATTCATTATTCCTAAGTTTTATTATTTATTAGCATTAGTTCGTAATTTGCAAAAAAAAAGTTTATAGGAACTCAACTATCTATGTCATATTTAGACAAAAAAAAACTTAACTATTTTCCTTTGTAAAGATTCGTTTTCTTTTTACAATTCTAGATCAATTTTTTAATTTAATTAAAATTACTTGCAATTTTTTATCCCTTATTAATATTATATTTGTAATAAACTTGTTAAATAAATGTGTCTATAAGTACATACGTACATATGAACAAAAAAAAAAGTTAAGATCACTGATAATCTCTATGATTAATAAATGATCATCGTTGTCCATGTGACCCGAATTCTTGGATTGTAGTGAGGGTCGACAGACCGGAGAATGATCATCATTGTCATGTGACCCAAAATTTTCGTGGTCGCTCTGGTGAATTCCTCAAAATAAACAAAAAATTACTATAAATAGGGGTCGTCTAAAGCCAGGTGCGTTCACGTGATAGAAAGCCAATCAAATTGTAAAATTTGATCTTTACGGATTAGCCCGATGAGACAAAAACAAAGAAAAAAATGAAAAACACTGAAAATACAAAAAACAAGTGTCTAAACCTGTTTAGGAGCATTAATAAAAATGTCGGGAAGACAATTTTACTTATAAGCCAAGCCCTAACCCTAACCCCTAACTAACCCTTACCCTAATTTTAATTAAATAATCAAAAACATATAAATGCACCTGGCTTTAGCCATCCCCTATAAATAGAAAGATCTGCATAAAAAACACCAAAAATAAGCAAACTAATACCTGACCTATATATGTATATTTTGGAGTCCTGATCAACTTGTTTGATTTTTTTATGTTGTTAACAATGATCTAATTAAAGAAATTTCAAGCCTAAGTACTATTTATTCTCTCATTTTATTAATTGATAGCCAGAGGCTATTTCTTTACTGAGTTTGAATTAAGTTATACTCAAAAAATAATAGTAAAATACCAGAATCTACAATTAGTAAAATGTGAAATAGTTTGTATAATTTTGTGTGAAATTCAAATTTAGGCAGTTTGGTAGTTTTTTTTAAAAATTTTTAAATAAGGGCTCAAAAAATAAAAATAAATACATATAAGAGTTCAAAATAAAAATAATTATATAAAGCCTAAATTTCAAATAATATTACAATTATGGGTCCAAATTTATTATAAACAACATTAGAAAATTTATATAACTTATGTATTACAAGATCTTTGTTTTTCTTTTATTTTATAGCACTATAAACCTCTAACTTCTACCTATTTTTTCTAGTTTTTTATTTACTATTTGGTTTTTTTTGATCCCAATACAGTCAAACCTCCCTAAGTGCACCCTCCCAAAGTGCACACCCTCCTTAAGTGCACACCTTAGCCCGGTCCCAAGCTTGGGACTTAATAATAAGTGCACACCCTCCAACCTCTGCACGTGCATAGATTTTGTGGTCCCAGACTTATATATGCACCTCTATAAATGCACATGTGATTTTTGACCAATTAAAATACTAGATGACCACGTGATTTTAATATTATTTTATTATAGGAACAACTACCAACACAGCACACACGTGACTTATCGACATAGCAATGACTAGCATTACCTAAATACCTGCTAACCTAACCCTAACTCGGGCCACTGCTGTATCAATAAGTCACGTGCTGCTGTATCGGTAGCTTTTTCCATTATTATATCCGTGAATTTTTGGAATTTATTATTAAAAATTCCAAAAATCTTTAACAGCGAATAACTTTTGTTCCACTAGTCCGTTTTTGATGAAACAACTACCAAAATGTTCACATTTATGAGACGATTCTAATGAATCCAAAATTGTTAAAATCCAATCACTGGATCCAGAGTCGTTAACGATTTGTGTCACTTTGAGTATTTAAGAATTGAAAAACCAATCTTTAAATATCTGAGTGACACAAATCGTTAACGGTCTCTGGTTCCAGTTATTGGATTTTAGTGATTTTGGGTTCATTAGAACCGTCTCATCAATTTGAACATTTTGGTAGTTGTTTCATAAAAAACAAACCAGTGGAACAAAAGTTATTCGCTATTAAATATTTTTAGAATTTTTTTTATATATTTCTTACCTTCTATAAATGCACACTCATGCCCGGTCCTAATGGCGTGCACTTAGGGAGGTCTGACTGTACTAACTTGTTTTATTTTTTTATTTTCGAACTATAGTGCTAAATAATAGTATTTGAATATGCTTAGAGACTAGTAAATGTGTAAATAAATTAATAGAAATGTTCAGCTTGGTAAGTACATGCTAAAACTAGAAACTGGTTTTGAAAATTAGTACCAGTTTTTTTTATTTTCAAATTTTTTTTTGCCTCTTTGGTTTGAACTAATTTTTCTTTTCTTTATATAGATTTGAGCTTTATTAAAGTATGAATTAGCACTATATGAGGTGTGGTCAATTAAAACAGCCCATTTTTACAATTATTTGAAAAACAAGTTTTTATTAGATTTATATAAATTTTGACATAATTGACACAAATAAAAGTTGATATGCATAATAATAAATCAAGATAATATAAAAGAAATTACATTAGGCTACATAGAGCCACACATTACAAGATTGCCCAATAGTCATAAGTTATTTTTAACCAATCAAAATTGTGAAATTTGATTAATTCTGAATCAGTCCAAAAATCAAAAAACTCAATTATCTTAAAATAAAATTATCAGGAATTTAAAAAAACGTTTAGCTTATATTAATCCAATTACAATTATTAAATAAATATTTATAACATTCTATAAGTATTTTATTTATATTTAAACAAGTATTTATTTAATATTATAAATAGAAATAATTGTTTTGTAACTATAGGTTACAGTAACCAGGATCCATAACTAAGCCCAAATATAGTATAGTTAGGGTTAGGGTTAGGCTTAGGATTAGTGTAATATTAAAGTTAGAGTTAGGGTTAGGTTGTAATTGGTTAGGATTAAAGTTAGGGTTTAAATTAAAATTACTACAAAATCACAAGAGAAGTATTTTTTGTTAGTAACACAACAGGGGTTACTCTAGTAAAATTTTGAGTTATTAACGATTTTATAAAATGCAGTTACAGTAGCCATGGCTACAAATTTATTACTCCTTATAAATATTATAAATTAAATATTAATTTTAATTATTTTGTAAATGTTTTTTTTTAATATTATAATAAAGTACAAATTAAATATTACTATAGATTCCCAAAAATAAGCTACTCCAAAAATAAGCAACTCCTGATTTTTTTCAAAATTTTCAAAAAACGCATTAGCAGTTGCTGCATATAAAACTTTTTTTTACTAAGTAAACTTCAAAATGTCGATTAAGTAAAGTTATTCAGCACATAAAAATACACTTATAGTAAAAATTTAATGTCATTTGAACAATTTTTTATTAGTAAGTTTTTCAATTTTTCTAAAAATTCAATATTTCGAAAATAAGCAACCCCCTCATTTTTTTGTATAATTTTTTGGCCAAAAAAGTTGCTTATTTTCAGGAATAAATGGTAATCTTAATTACTTAGCAAATATTTTTTTTAATATATATAACTAAATTACTTAAATTTAATATTTTTTAATTATTATAATAAATTATATTAAACAAAAATTAATTTTAATATTCAATAAATACTTATTTAACATATATTATTATTATTATAATTTAATATTTAATAATTACTAATACTAATATAGTTAAACATACAGGATCGCCAAAAAAAAATATAGTTAAACATATATTATAGCTTGTACTTATTAATTATACTTAATACTATATTTTATAAAAATTTTTGTTATACATACAAAATTATGTTATACAACTATACTTATAGCTCAAATTAGATAAATTGATACTAATTACAACTCATCCTGCTATAGTGAAGCCTTATTATAGTGAAGATTCAATAAAGTGAATTCTGGAACTATTTGAAGGTGTGGTTAATAAGTTTGTTTTAGTAGATTTGGTATGAATAGGCTTGGAGTCATAGTTAATTAAAAGAACTTGTTGCTTTTTGGCTAATTAATAGATTAAATTGGCCGGGATAGTACTTTTTTCTATGACTCCTTATAGTATTATCTCAATACAAGCTATAGTAAAGAATTTTTTCTCAGCCCAAAGACTTCGAGAATAAGTTATAGTAATATTAAAATGTTAAATAATTAATTATACGACAGTGTGAAACCCACGCTAAATTTTGGTTAAATTTGCTATGCAGTTTATATAAGGGTAAAATCTGTATTACATATAAAAAATATTATGCTAATGTGAATTTCACCCAAAGCCTATGATCAGAGTGGCTTTACTAGAATTCAGCGTGAGTTCATCCTGACGTATTATTATTACTTTGAAAAGTAATTTAGATAAAATTAAAAAAATCTAATCTAGACAATAAAGATAATTTACTAATAGCTAAAATCAATAAATGTAAAACAATGAACAAAAGAATTATAGACAAAATACTTACTTTTGTTATATACAATAATCAATTCGAAATCATAAGTATACTGTTGCATTGACTATAGTACCCATGGCCTTATACTTATTGTAAGTAATACCGATTTTGTAAATAAATTAAGTGTGTGAGACAATAATTTAGAGTTAGGGCCTTAACATTAGAAACATTAGAGGCCATAGGGTTAAAGTAATACTTACTATATATAAATTTTTTTTTTTTATTATTATTATTATGCAATGTCGCATGCAGGTAGATTTTTATTAGGTTTTTAGATAATACATTCTTGGTTAATGAGAGTACATATAGCCACACGTGCAACTTTTGGTTGCCTATTTTAAGTAGTCCGCAAAAGGTTCTACACTATACGCCGTACCTGTAACCTAACTAGGAGATTACCCATTTAAACTCTCTGGTGTCCCCTTTCCTGTATCACCCACCACAATCACACCTACACATAACCTTGTGCGCTTCAATTGAAGACCACCCAGATCGACATTTGCTATACTACTTGTACTCTAATTTTATAGGTAGTCTAGTAGTATTCCAACTACCGGATTACCCTAGGGAGGGTGTAGTACATACCCCCTAATCTTTTTATGTCCCACACATTTCTAGATTAGGCTTTGAATACCTTTGCAATGACTGAGGCCATCACTAGCAGTCAGGGCTAACCATTAAACCGCACAGTATCCTTACCCTTGCAAGGTTCATTCCAATCCCGATACCTACATCAACCAGTCCTATTACTGATCCCTCCCAAACTACCAAACCAGTTAGCCCAGATAGGTCGTTCTTTCTCGGCTTTAGGTGCCTTTTTTGGTTAACTTCCCTTGGTTCCTAATTCCGTAGCATAGGACCTTTTCCTCCGGTACGTCTCCGGCGGCCAGGTTGGTGCCCCACTTGCCCGAGGTGTTCGTCCAGTTCTTTGGTCTCAAATTCCGATATCCGCAGTATCGTCAAAGATCTTCACTACCTCCTTACTCGGGTCTTGCCAAACGGGTTTCAATTATTCTGGTTCTTTGGATTTGTCTGTGTTACGAGACACAACTTCGCCTAAAAGCTCCCATTCAAGATGGTAACCAAGAACTACAGGTAATGTACCCAACTGATCATTGAATAAATGTTACCGGTACACAGGCCTATTTTTTTAAACCGTCTCCAGTGGGATTTGAACTCTAGACCTGTCGCTTGGGGGTGACAACTTAACAACTTCCCTAAGTTGCCACACCCCTAAATATATAAAATTTCATTTTCGGCATCTTTAATTAGTGCACCAAGAATGACTTAAACATTAGATATTGCGTATTATTGCATATTTTCACCTTTTTCTTCTTTTATGCATGTTTGGATTTTTCTTCAGGCTGATTTGGAATAGTCAAAATTTATACTCTCCGATTAGATATTTATTCAATAAATCATGGAGTTATTTTATGAGAATACTATAGTCAGTTCTAAACTGTAATAAGAAAGAAAGAATTTTATTATACAAAAAGCCATACATGAAACAAAAATTAATACTATAATTTAATTACTGTTAACGCTTTAATTTTTGGATATAGTATTTCACGATAAAAGGTTAGTCTGAATTATTAATGAACATACCTAGTGTAAATGAAATTAAATACTTAGATTAATAAATACCATAATGCCGATAAATAGTAAACATTCATAAACTTGAATAGATTACTTCAAATACTTAGACTAATAAATGTAATAAATTTACTCGAAATCTTATTACAACTCACTCTTGTTATAATGAACTCTCAAGATTTGAATTCTGGAATTATTAAACTTCAACTCGATAAGTATTGGAATTCAGAAATATCATCTTACCATATAGATATTCAAATTCTAAAGAAAAATAAAAGATTAATAAAAGAAAATTTCTTAGAAAATATGAAATGTGCACACAGCTTAACAATTTTTCATAATATCCATATAATATAAGAGTTAGTGTCTGAAATAAAAGATAGAAAATTAAATACTTACTAAAAGTACCCCAAGACTTCTCTTGATCCATAATTTTGGTATAGGCTTTATTTATATAAGTTTTCTTTTTGATTCTTCTTAACTAACTCTAGCATAAGGTTACTAATGGCTAATCTGACTTTTATATTTACTATTATAAAAAACTAAATAATAAACAAAGTCGATAACATCTCTTTCTTAACTAGCATTAAAATCTATTTAATATGAGCTGATGTTAATTAGTTTGTGACTAAAGTTACTAGTACTACTATATTACATTACTTGTGAAATATGGTAAAATTAGTTTCACTAATATCTTCAGTTGTAACTTGCAACACACTTCATTCTTGCTAAAGAATTATCAAAGTGTGATCAAAGTTTTGTTAATTAATCGCAATGAAATTGAATTAAATAATTAGTAAAAAAAATAAGGTTTATTGAATTGATATCATTAGTAATATAGATAACATTTACCTTAGTAAAAATGTAAGATTGTAAGATTGTAGTTCCAAATAACTAGTGCAAAATTCACTTAATTTAACATTATGCTGTTAATTAAAAATTCTTTTTGAATAATAATATTATTAAATGTTACTAATCCTATTTAGATTATGATTTTATGTTTTGCAAGTTAAATAAACACTCAAGACAATAAAAAAAAGATAGTTTTTATATTTGGGCCCAATTTTATTAGCAGAATATATTAATCTTGGTCTAATATTTGGCTTCAAAATCTGGAGGATTGCATTTATTTGGTGGTTTAACATCTAAATTTTTAAAATGAAAATATGGACTTAATTAAACAAAGTAATTATTGAAATAATATTTGATTAACAAGTATATGTATATTTTTTAAAAATCAATATATCTATTTACAAAAATAATGCCTGGTTATTAAACTTTGGTATAATATGTACAGTATTTGCAATTGAAGTGATAGAAATTAAATTATAATATTCAACAAGTTTAAGAATTGCACACTTATAAAAATAACAATTATTTATGTTGGATGGATATGCAAAGTCATACTAGTAAACAAGAGCAAGTTCAAGCTTCTGATCTAATTTTGACGAAGTGATCTGAATAATAAGAAGAACCTTAAAATAAATTTAAATAATGTTAGTATACTATTTATATTAAGTTTATATTTTATCCATTTATACCTTTGCATAACACATTCTATTATTTGTTAAATAGTCTTTTTGTTCTAATTCATCCACTTCAATACATATATCTGAAAAGGCTGTTTGATTATAATAGTTTGAAACTGCACAGATAATCACTCTATTATCATTGTCCAAATAAGCAAAATCAAATACTTCGATCAAGATATTTTCATATTTAATCTCATATGATGTTCAATTTTCAATGCTTAGAAAATAATCATAAATGCAATGTTTAAGCTGTTTAAAACTATTTATCCATAAATTGACTGCATTTTGTAGCTGGTTTATAACTTGATCAATTGTATATTGAGTCATCTGCTTAATAGTGTTTTTTGAAGGAATTCTATTATACAATTTGTTATTTGATCTTGATCGAGACTTTGAAACAAACAACATAAAGATATTTTGACGAGACACCTTAAAAAAGTTTTTTTTTAAAAAAGAAGCTTAAATTATCTATTTATTTGTAAATTATATATTATATCAGTAAAAATAATCCAATATATAAATATATACATATATATTAAAAAAAGACTTACAGTTGCTTGCATTTGTGTGTTTATACAATGTTTGTTTGTCATGCAGTATGGTTGCTTGACATTAGTTTTATATAATAACTCGTATATCTCAGTTGTAAATCTATTAGAAGCCCCGAATTGGTAAATTGATGGTATTAAATGAAACCGCCAGCTATGTAATTTAGGTAAATTTAAGTTTGATGATGAAAACCTAGACATTAACTTAATAAATAATCTACTCTATATAACGATTAATTTCTGTATAAAAAAAAATTAATAATAAAAAATAAAATAAAAAATAATATGTTATACATTTATTGGTAAACCTACTTCAAAATTGTCAAGATAAGATTTGGTAAATTTAGATTGATGACTTAATATGTATATGTCAATCCAGAAATAAAAAAGATCACATATATGTTTATTGAGTTTTTTGTCAATAATTAATTCATTTAAGACAAATAATATTATTTTCATTAGGTCTCTGTACTCGGTAGCAGTCAACCGATTAAACCATTTTTAAAAACTTTTAAGTTTTGAATAACGAGGAATTTTGGTAAGACGTTTCTCAAGAATCTTTATTGCACTACTGCCATATTTTAACTTTAATAATTCAATAGTAAATTATAACTGATATTGGAATAACCCAAGGTCTGCATGATACATACGATTAGGTACACACATTGTATAAAAGTACCTACCAATGAATTTGTTATTAATTAGTATATACTATTCTAATTTTTGATATGTGCTTTTGATTTATAGAAATACTTACGGTCGCTGCCATAAGGCATTTCTCATATAATGTACTGAAATTTGCTTGCCAATGCCCTGGTACAAAGAATTTTTGGTTGAGTTCTCATTACAGATAATTATATTTTCCTTTTTAAGATTAACATTATTTAGTGTGTCATGATCAATTAGGCAGGAGTGGCATGGATGTGAAGAATTTGGAGATCCATAAGTAGCACACATTGTACATGCTTTGGGCCAATCTGAGATTATAAGCGCCAAATATAGAAAAAACTATTTGAAACTACCATTGACATATAAATGAATACTATTATAACTTAAAAACCTTAATGGTCTGAGCATTGCAGCTAGTGCACAATGAAACAATTTTCGTACTGCTGATCTAAATGGTGCTGTTTTTTTTAGAAATATTACAATAATCAAGACTAGGAATATAACTAAGCAAAATTTTGGTATCAACCTTGTTACGACAAGCTAAGGAATATTTCCAAGCATCATAAATACAGGATGTCTTGATGTCTTGCCAAATGATCACAAAGAGTAGCATCTGAATAGAGAATAATTGGCATAACATATGCTTATATTGGAATATTTGTTCAACATTTTTCTACCAGTCAGAATTATACATATCTGAATACTGTCACTGATTAGATACCTTTAATTGTAAAGTTTTTTAAAAAAATTTAATAGTTAGATCATACAAAATCAATTAATTGGTTTTTATGCATATGGGTAATTTTTTATAAAAATTAATTAAAAAAAACTGGCTGTCTGAATTTGTTTAAGTTTCATGTTATAAAAACTAAGAAATTAAATTTGTATAGCCTTATCAAAATAATTTTTAAATAATTAAACTATTTACATTATTAAAAGATGTCTTATATTCAAATATGAATTCTTCAGTAATACTCTTGTTGATTAAGAGTTGGTGTATCCCATCAAGTACTGTTCTAAACTCAAATGTATAGTCCAGCCCTTTATAATTAAAAATAGTTTCTTTTCTCCAACCAAAGTATGGAAGGTTAAGATCCTCAAAAAATGCCTGTCCACCTTGTAATGTAGATAGTAATGGATGATCATCACGATTTGAATACTTGTTAAAAAATCATATAAAGGCATTTGCAAGTAGATCTTGTACATAGAATCGCGTTACTATATGCATAAATTCTGTATATTCTTTCGATGGAAATTTTTGGTTTATGTCCTCAAGATCCCTTGGTTTTCCAATATACAAATTGTTATATTTAGCATATTCATTAATGTCAACATTTGTAATATCTAATAAATCAGATTGTCTATCTGATCTATCCGATATATTACTTTGAGAATCAATATGATCACTTTTATCAAAAAGTCCAACATCCTGTTCTTCAGTAGATTTATCTGATATATTACTTTGAATGTTACTATAATCAACAAATTTAAGGTTCTGTTCTTCATTAAATTTATAATTTTGAATGTTGCTTGTGCAATTAAAAGATAAAGTATTGGGTTTAATGGATCCGTCTACATTAGAATTAACCTCATTTAAACTATTATTTAAGTTATATTCAATATAATTCGTATCTGTTCTAACTAAGTTTTGCTCTTCGAGCTTGTTTTGATCATTAAAAACTCTGTTATTTCAACTAAATTTGTGCGAACTGCTTGATTTAGTAAAACCAAATCTTTGTTACTATCATCTAAATGTTTTTTTATATGATTACCCAATGCCTGCTGGTTCATAAAAACTTTTTTACAATATAAGCATTTTGGCATCATAAAAGTACTATCGAATGTAAATAACTATTGGGATTCACAGCTGATTTTTTTGGCACTACATATAATTTATAAAGTATATATTTTATTATTTCACCTGAATAAAAAACTTTTGTTTTCTATACTATTTCTATGTAATAGTCATTTGACTTGTCTAATTTAAATAACAATTTATGCAAATATTAAATAAACTCTGCATGCATAATGTGGTCACATAATTGTATAATTTATTACTAATTAAGTATGCACTAATATCCATTGTTTAAATTTTTTCTTTTGACGCTTCAAAAATAAGAATCTTAGGTTTATTAATAACATGAATCAAGATTGATACTTTGTGAATGGCCATTATATTTACGTAGTAAAATGTGTATATCCAATATATAAAAATTTCGTAATTAACAATCTTTCCTAAGCGAAATAATAAAATATGTATACTAGGTGGAAATAGAACCGTTTTAGAAAATAGAAGTAAAAAATATTAATAGTTTATGTAATAATTGGTAAGATAAACAATTCATTGGTAAAAATAATATATATTTTTGGAAAAATATTTTAAAAATATATAATAAATATATTTAAATATTATTTATATTTTTACTATATATAACTAAGTAATAATTTTAAAATATTTATACTCATATAGTAATATATAGTTAATATTTAGTACAAATTATTACTT
>QKWP01003057.1:11558-37328 GCA_003550325.1 Gigaspora rosea | reverse complement strand
AAAATAGCGATCACGTGACTTTCTTGCAATTTAATTGGCTAAATGGCCAGAGATATATAACTTATATATCTCTGGCCAGAGATGCCTAGAAAAACCCTAAAAATTTTATTAAGTAAATTATTTTAAATTTATAATAAATTTTTTTAATTCTAATGATAAAATAGTAAAACCATTAATATTGGTTAAATATTTACTAAAAAAATATGTACTTAAAATTAGGCATTACTAATTATTTACAAAAATTATACTGTATAAAATTATATTAATAATAGGTTTAGGCCACAGATAAGTATTTAAATATATTTAGATATATGTCTGAGTTTTTACTCTTAACAATAGATTTAAGCAATGAACGTTTTTGTCTGTAAAAGTTTCTATTAAATTTAATAAAGATAAAAGCATGGTCACACCTTTAACATAAAAAAAAAAATTATATTAATAAATTAATCAAAATTATTTTTGTATAATTTCAAAAAATTCAAATCATCTAGAAAACTTTACAATATATACAAGTATTTTCTTTAAATATTTTTTTATTAAAATTTATCTTATTAGAAAGAGCGTGTTTTACCAACAAACTATGAAATTTTAACAAAAATTAAATAATATTATAAAAAGTATTAATTAGAACCATATTGCTAATTTCTATATAAAATCGCCAAAATCATATGATAAATGATCTACGAAAGTTATTGTGTATATTGTCGTGCTTGAAGTTGAAGAAACTTGCATGCGTTAGCGGTAATTTTAGCAAGTGTAACTTTTATACGTATCCAAATTAGCAACTTCAAGCAAATTCAGAGATTTTACTAGAGATGTTTCCAAAATTCAAAAAAAAACAAAGTCTAATATAACATGTATAGGTCCTATATACTGTAGTAAGCTTTAAGTAGTCAGTTGCATATGATACAATTTGTTAAATCTATTTTTTATTATCTGATATATATATATATAAACAAAATTTACAAATTTTTTTAGTGAAAACAATTTTTTTTTTTTAAGACATTTAGTAATTATCGATAGTAAAAAAATTAGGATAATCTAATATTTAATAGTCATAAATAGAGTTATGAGATTGATCACTTAGCCTTAATTTTATAACTTGAAAAACTTCGTAATCTTCAACTGCAAATGATCCATTTTTTCCATTCCAACTATCCCAACTCTCTCTGTGAAACATATCACCAACACTTTGTTCATAACTTTCTTTATTACAACTACAACTTCCAGCTAGATTAAAGTCATCATTTATCCATAAATCACCATCACCAAAACATGGGCCATGATACTGTGAATCATTAATGGCATATTGTGAACATTCTGGAATTACTCTACCAAGTTTAGCAACCATTTTTTTTTTGTAATCAATATTGAATTGAAATATAAAACTGTCACGTGTATAACGCCATGAATCTGTAGAGCCCCAAGAAAGCGGGTTATATCCACCAATTACATGTTTTGAATTATTGACTTTAAAAAGAGTAACAGTTGGACCTTGTTTATCACATCTATTATGGAATGTAGCTGCAGAGAAACCATCACGGGATCCACGAACTAAAAGTTTGAATTCATATTGGAGTTCACCAGAATATGATGAAAGAGAAGTATTATCACCACCATCGATCCAATGAGCGATAAGGGCGGAATGTGGTTTTTCAATAATAGTTGATTTTATACCTATCAATCATAAATGTACAACAAATTCTTATATAAGATGTGAACACATACACATACATATCTATATATATATTATATATCAGATATATAAATATCGATATATATATATATATATATACCGATATATATATATACACATATATATATACATATATATGTATACATACATTTCAAACAAATCAGTACATACCTTTATATCTTGGAGTGAGAAGATATTCAGGTTTAAGTTGCATTCCAGTTTGAAAATGATATCTTTTAAGATCTTCATATAAATCTTTAGGGAGAATTTTTTTAAATGGTCTAACTTTGTTATAAAATTCAGACGACCTCATTTGAAAGAATCTAATGGTAGGAATGATATGTTCCAAAGTTTCACGAAGGGCATTAAAATCATTATCTGACCATTTATTAATATCAATGGTAAGATTTGAATTTTCAATGCCCCATTCAAGGAGATGATCCCAGATTACGACTTCTTCCATTTCGAGATCACTACGATTTAACAAAGAAATTAAAGTTTCTTCTTCTAACGAAGTGAAATCTTTAGCTTTAAATATCGATTGAGGATCTTCGCAAATTTTTATTAAACAAAATTCTTGAAGTTCTTTTGAAGATTCCAGTTGGAATACGGTCTTATGAACGAGAGCGAAATTTTGTTGTAACCAGTTGGATCTATTTTTTAAAAGATATTCTTGGATATGTTCTTGGAGTTCATTAAGAAGTAATTCATCAGATGCAACCAATAATTTTATGAGATCTTCTCCTTTCTGTTGGTCCATAGGAATTAAACCTGTATACATAAATCTATAATTTTACGATTTATATGAGACTAAGAAAAAAATCTTTATTTAATAAATAAAATTAAATATTAAAATTACCTAAGTAAAAGTGAAAAAATATAAGGATCTATGTTTGGTTTATTAAAAACGGACATATTTCCTTCTTTTCTAATCCAATCATTTGATAAAGCAGTCTTAAAATAAGGTGATCTGGCCCTTAATACAACAGAATGAGCTTTGAATGATTGCTTATTCGGATCTTGGCCAACATTGATAAGAACATTATGATCATCGCCATTTTCAAGAATATGGGCAAAGTCTCCAGCCAAGGAAGTTAAAAATTCACACATTTTTTTTTTTTACTTTAGCAAAGGGAAGCGATTTTTTGATAAGAATTGTGAAAATGCGAAAAACTGATCAGGTCCATATTTATATAAATTATTTTATCCGAAGTTCAGAAGCTATCAGCATTCAAAATTGTTCTTATGCGGAAATAGGTGACACAATAATAATATTCGCGGTTATTATGAAAACATGAAAAGTTGAATGAAACAGACTTACTATTATAAAATATGTAATAACCAGCCTTATTTCATGTATTTCATTTAAATTAACAATACTGCAATATCACATTTATTTTAGGGAAGAATAACGTTCCTTCATTTTATATCATTGTTCGATATTTTCTGTTTGTTTATGTATCCTATTGTTAAACTGTTGTACAACTCCTATAAATGAATTCTCGGATCTTATTGTTTCAAAAGTTTGGAAGGGATTTGATAGATTGAGCCTATAAATGTGTTCAAAAAAAGAACCCTGAAATCTCGAACATAGTTTCAGGTGATACAAATTTTTAGGTTTTTATCACCTTACATAGGCAAATTTATACTTTAAGCTTAACCTTACAAAGTTATTTATCAGAAGGTTCAACTTCTATAAAAATCAAAGATCGTTTTCGAAATACGCAATTGTGATAAAAATTTGAAACAAATCTTGATCTGGCATCATATTACTCGAATGAAATAACCTAACCATAAAAGAAAATACGTAATCCTGTAGTTTTGAGTGGTCTTCCAAAGTTACGGAATTTTTGTTATTATTATACGTCATTCTGATTATATCGACATCTGTATCATTGCGGCCGATTCTATTCACACTTACAATATCTAACTTTAAGGCATTTAATTTAAATTTTAGGTTTGAACAGATCCGGCCGCAATGTAATATTAAGGGTAGATAGTACTTTATAATTATATACATTGTTTATTATAAAAAAAATCGTTACTATATTTAAAAGTTAAGGTTTTTGCTGCGTAAGTAAATCGATCTTTACTTTTAATGAAAAGTTACATATTTCATATGATTTGGATATTAAAGTTTTTTTTTTGGCGGATGAAACTTTATATGTAATTTTTTCATCTCGAATAACTTAAAAGGCAGTTTTTTTGGCGGATGAAACTTTATATGTAATTTTTCATATCAAACAACTTAAAAGGCAGTTTTTTTGGCGGATGAAACTTTATATCTAATTTTCATCTCGAACAACTTAAAAGGCAGTTTGTTGGCGGATGAACTTTATATGTAATTTTTCATCTCGAACAACTTAAAAGGCAAAGATCGATTGACGAAAAAAAAAATTGGCGTTTATATGCTGCAGTGATTTAATTTTATATGCTCTTCGAATATTTGTCAATTTTTATATAGTATAAATTTAATTATATGTACAGTCTACCCTTAACATGCATGCTTCTGGTTAAACCGACATCCGGATATATCGGATAATTTCTTTGTTTTTGGAAGGTGTTGATACAGTATAACGTATTGAAGTAGCGATTTTTATTGATAATTTATGGAGAAAAGTTAATACTTATTAAGTGATGCATTTGATGCCGAGGATGTAAAACAAACCCAATAGTTTGGTGCTTAGTAGATTTCAAAAATTTTTATAGTGTCGTGAATACATGATCGAATACAAGGGCCGAATACCGTGCTTATTTCTATGTTGTCATTATTTCAATTTTACGGGTTTTTAATTTAAAAGACATCCAATTCTAATATAAATTAGAAAGTATAGCAGGAATAACCAGTGTTATTGCTGGACCGTATTAGCGAGAATTACTAGAAATGAATAAACTAATTGGAAGAACTGTCACTAGGCATCTTTTTTTTACCATTGGATGGAAGGCCCGGTAATGTCCGGTGGTGAAAATTTATTATGACGTTTATCGTTATCTAATAAATATTGTAGTGATTGGACTCAGTGATTTATAAATTAACGTTAACTCAAATCGATCCGAATTTTTTACCGTTACATTTTGCACGTGACTTTGTTTCTTTTCTGTCATACATTTCATTTGACATTACAACATTATGATTACGAATTATTTATCCTTATTTACTGCTTATTTCTGCTTATTTCCCCATTTATTCTGCATTGTTGATACGTACGTACGTACCGCATGGATGTTTAGAATAAATGTGGCGTATTAAGAGCAATGTGAAATATCAGTATGACGCGTAACACTATAGGGCTGCAAATGGAGAGTCTAAATAAAGGAAATCGTGTTATTGAGGTGTAATGATATCATGATATCATTGAAAAGGCGTATTCATCAATGAAGCTGGCAATGCTGAGAAGATGGGCGTTAATAATGTGATGTTAAATGATGGAAGTAAGATAGTAAGATATCACAATGAATGTGCTTGAGAAAAAAGCCCATCTCAAACTCGATTGTCTTGTCTGTTTGCTGAATGCACGTATCTTGTCTTCTATATCCCATATTTACATTTACTTATTACTCTATATTATTTTCACTAATTGTATTGTCATGTTTCTCATACTTATATCTGTGTACACACATCTCGATTCACATATTTCCTTTCGTTTACTATCAGAGTTAAACTCAGCTGCGTGTAAAGGATAGTGTTACTCAATCGTAACCTTAATAAAATAATGTTCAATTAAATAGGCTCTTTGAATTAAATCTTAATAAAGATTGGTATTATCCAAATGAATAATCACGAAATTAAGTTAAAATTTCGTTATCAAATCCAACTATCTGATCCCAAATTTAAGTTCTTGCCAAATTATATAATGCCAATAACAAAATGGCGACGTTTTGTATGACTAGAGCCTTATCTATTACAGTCAAACCTTCCTAAATGCAATTCGTTGGGACTGAACTTTTGATAGCATGCATTTAGAGAACAATAAAAAAAATTGCATTTATGGAGGTTAGTGCCAAAAGTTGAGGTTGCAATTAGAGAGGTATTGCATTTAGGGCAGGGTTGGCAATGGATATACTCCATTAAAAAATTGCTAACCAATGGAACCAATGGAGCCAATAGAGTCAATGGAGCCAATGGTGTTAGTTATTTAATTATTAACAAATACTATATTATAAATTAGTTTGTCTCCATTGGCTCCATTCGCAAATTATTCTCAATAGAGCAATGGAGTGATGCCAATGGTGTTCTCCATTCACCCCAATGGATAAATGTGCCAACCCTGATTTAGGTGGTTACATTTAGAAAGATCTGACTTATATTGTCAGTCGCTTAAATATGAAAAATACCAGCTATCCCAATAGCTTCACCAAAAAAGTTGCTATCGCGTGATGGTGTATGGCGCAAACCAGTCAAAATTTGTTTTTTTTTTAAAAAATTCAAATAAAACATGCAATAATTTTTTTAAATCAAAAATAATTTAATTTTAGTATCAATTATTTTTTTTTTATTTTACAAATATAGCATATATTTCAAACCTAATATATAGTGACCAGTGTTGTCAGCAATAGATAAATAGAACAATAGAGCAATATAATTAGTATTAATATAGCAATAGAATGAATAGAATAATAGAACAATAAAATAGAATCATGGAATTTAGAATAGATAACACTGATAGTAACCTAATATATCGTATAATATATATATATATAGATTAGTTTTAAACTTAAAAGTTTTTAATATAAAATTATAGTTTACAAAAAATAACTGCTTTATGACTTTTACTGATCCCTTGAAATTGAATCCAACATGAATAAATAACGTTAGTAAATACTAAACAATCAGTGCTCTGACACGTATTTCAGAAAGATGTTACGGGCACCATTCACATCCCTATCAATCGTCAATTTGCATTCCCTACATTTGAATACTTTAGACCCGCCCAATTTCTGATTGATGCTTCCACATCGCGTGCAAGTCTTTGAAGTGTATTCCTCGGTGCAGATGATTACTTGGTTATTCTCATATTCCCTGGACTTGTGCAAAAGAAATTGTTGGAACCGATAATGAGACCAGGTCAACATCATGCGAGCAGTCTTGCTCTTGATATTACGCTTTAGTTTCTTCTTAAATAATTCAACAGAATCTTGTTCAGGCTCTTGATTCTCGAGCTCTTCCTTATTCTTCTTTCTGACCATGTTTTTAGTTTCAAATCTGGGTAATAAAGTCACTGAATAATTATCACATAGATGCTTAGCCAACTTATGATGGATCTCATCAACCAAACATCTAATCGTTTGATTGATACCAAACATCTTCTTCCTCAACCGATACCTTCTTCGCTTGTTCTCACGACCTTTGACAAGATCACGATCGGATTTGTACTTGTCATATCGCTTACAAAGTCGAAATATCCTCTTTATATCATTCTGACCAAAATGAATCACTGAACCTGAAGGATCATAACCGGTCATGAATGTTCTCACACCCGGATCCAACGATATGATACCTTTTTTAGAGGTTCTCTTTTCCAATTCAACAGGAACGCAGAAATACCATCGACCCAATTGATCACACACAATATTGAAATCATGCTTGATCTCTGGTAATGGTTCGCTTATAATGATTCTATTCAGGAACGAACAAACGCCTTGCTTTCGATTAAAATCCCTCGCTTGAATTGGTAAAGATTGCGTAAAATTCTTTCTTGATCGAAATTTCATATCGAATTTTATCTTCTTGTTCTTGTATGTTTTTAAATTCGTCTTGTAATTCTTGACCAGTTCTTGCATCACATCATTACGGATGTTGTAAGGTGTCTCCAACACCCAATGCAAATCAGTGCCCTCATAATTATGATTGTTCACACATTTTTCACGCAAAGATTTCTTATTTACGGTGCAGATTCCATCCTTGATACAATCTAAGCATCTGTTGTAAATCCACCTTGAGGTGTTCATCCAATTCGATAATACCTCACGTTCTTCTGGTGTTGGGTATACACGAATCTTTCTGGTTTTCAACTCATCATCTTTCAAAGGTTCCTTTTCATTTGAAGGGACAAATAGATCGATACCCTCTCTCAGAACATCTGATCGCTCCGTGATATTGAACCACGAACTAGAATGTCTTTCTGATTCTGAATACTTGTTGTTACATCTCTCCGTGACATCCAAATCAATAGGTAGTGAGATGCGATTCGTGACATCTTCACAAATATTATTCCAAAATGGTTTAATACCGCTTTCTATTTCTCGTTTACGTTTCATGAGGATCTGATCATCAGTTGATTATCGATATTTATAAATGTTTAAAAATATTGCGTCATCCAATGATTTCTTTACTATATGATACAATATTTTTAAACAAAGAAAATAAATTCGAAATTCATACTTACTAAAATTAAATTTCAAATGTTAGCCCATCAAATATTAATATTTGAATTATTAAAAAATATTTTAGTTTATACCAACTGTTGATCGGCAATCCGGATAACTGTTTGAAATCCGTAATCCGTATCATATTGCAGATCAACTACAGTTAACTGTCGTTAACTACTCGAACTATAGATAACTGTAATTATACTAATACGTAGTTAACTATAATTTAACTATTAATTAGATACATAGATAAACTACAGTATTGTTAACTGTTAACTATTAAAAATACACAATCGATTGAATTTAAGCTATGTGGATTAATATCATCCGTTCAGATAATATGGAAATAGCAAATTACTCGAACTTGGTGTTTTATATCTAAGTATGCATTATCTCAAAAGATAACCAATTAACTATATAGTGTGAGATATTCTAAGTAAAATCTCTACTCCACTAAAAACTCTTTCTAAGGGAAGTGGGTCCCATTTTATCACGTCCTATATATATCTAGTATAAATAGCCAATAATATTGAAGTATTTATTATAGTGAAAATTATTATATCCGGATTTGAATTTCTCAACAACTAGTTATCCAAATGAGCTGTATTTTTATTATAGATATGATACTGGGTATATCATATTAAAATTTCAGCCAAATTGGATCAATTTTTAGGTAAAATTGATTTTTGGTTAATTGCAGATAGTTGCTACATAATAAAGTCCAAATTTTACAATGTCATTCAATAATTATCGATTAAGTAAACTTATTTGGAACATCAAAACACATATACGCTGAAATTTTTATTAAAATTAAAGAAGTTTTTATTTTTTATTATTTAATTTTTAATTTTTACTTTCGTCGAGTGTATTTTTTTAAAAAATTTTAATTTTTTTGTTGAACGTAATAATCAAAAGTCAAATAATAAAAAGTTTTCCAATACTGATAAAAATTTTAGAATAAGTGTTTTGATCTCCTAAATAAGTTTACTTAAGCGACTTTAATTAATTCACACAGTAAAATTTAGACTTTACTATGTAACGACTGTTGTTGATTGTGGGGTCACTTATTCTTGGGTCAAAGACATTTTTGAGTTTTTTTAAATATTATAAAAGATAAAATTTGATTGGTCAATAGTCTTATCACTAGGGGGGAGGGAGGGTATGATCTATGTAATGCACTTCCCTAAAACATATAATAATTTGGTAGTAAAGTTTTATATACAAAACTTAAAAAAATGTAATAGGTGTAAAGTACTATATATGTTTTATAATAATTGTAACTCTATTATTGAAATTTTTATAAAATTAAATTTGAATATTACTTTAAAATTTTTTAAAATAAATTTTAAAAAATTTTTAATCAAAAATTAAATAAAAAAGTTATAGTTATTAAAATATTATTTAAAATATTATAATCAATTAAATAATTATTAAAAAATAATTTTCTAAAATTTATTATAAAAATATATATTTAAATTTAGCTTATTAAATTACTATATATATTAAAAAAGTTTAGATTTTTTAGATTTATTTACATATACAGTATATACTTTATAATATCAAGAATAACCTGTCAAAATTTGAATAAAGTTCAAAATTAATATTTAAATATGGCCGTTTTAGATTAGTCAAAATATTTACTATTTTAAATATTCTTTAAAATGGGTGCAATAAGGAAAGTTCATCTTTTGAGATTGACAGGGATCGAATCTAGGATTCGCCGTAGATCATTGTACACTGGTTACGCCCTCTACTCTATAGTATTCAGCAGAAAAATTAAAACCATGAAATTGCAGTACTAATTAAATTAAATTTTAGATGCTGTTATAATTAAATTATTTTCTAAATCAATCAATCAAGATGTACTATTGATTTGTTCTTAATATTCTAACTAATATTCTTTGTATAATAAATAATGAATCACAAGTCATAATATATTTTATAATATTGGTGTTTATTTTTGTATAATTAAAATTTGCATTTATTGTTGACAGTTTTAAAATTGGTTAATTATTTGATACTTGAGTTTATATATAGGTTACTAATTATTAAAAGATTTTTTATCACCTTTCGAACAAATATATTTCTTTATTTTATAATTTAAAAATAATTAGTAAAAGCATTGTTATAAGCTTTAATATCTATATCTATATAATATCTATATATATTATATTTATTATATATTTAATAGAGTGAATGTTTTTTTTTTATGGACCATTCCCACCATCTGAAACAAAAAATGAGTTTATTTAAATTCGGAATATTCAACCAATTTCCAAATCTTTGATTAATCCTTCATTTTTAAATTGTTCAAGTTTTGAAAATATATCATTATCTTCCCTTAAGGATGAAATAAAAGAAGAACTAAAATATAAAGATAATGGTTTTTGACATTTCTCCTTCCTTTTTTGTAAATAATTTTCGAGTAAAGTAAATCTGGCTTGCCAAATGAATCTAAACTCAAATCTCGATAAATTTAACGATTCTGAAGATAATTCTTTCTCTATTTCTTCCAACGTAAGTATAAATTCATCTAGATTTGCATCATAATGTTCATCTTCGTTCTCGTAACTGCCAACTGTCAAATGTTGTAATTCTGAACAAGCTAATAAGACTTGTTTAAATTCCGTAACATCATCATAATTAAACCATGTCGTTAAATAATGAATTTTTGGACAACAACGGGCAATTGTTTGATTATATAAAGGAATCAATGAAAGTTCACTAACAGCATTTACGTCAAAGGAAATCTTTTCTATAAAACCTCCAGTTCTTCCAATAAACCCAATCAAGATGTCCAAGGGACTTGTAACACGATCACATTCTAAAACCCTTAATTGAGGAAAAGTTGCATACTTTAGAATATCTTCATGTTTACCTTGAAATGTAATTTTTAATATTTGTAAATTTTCAAATGTAGCAATTGTAACAGGTGGTATTGCTTTAATGAAATTTCCACCAATACTGAAATTAATCAAGGTTTGTGCGTGAGTGGAGATGGCACCAGCAATCCGAAGGTATCTGTTATATCTACTGTTACCAGGATCATCATTTCCTTTGGTTATAATTTTTAAATAGCGTAGCTTTTTCTGAACTTCAATTAAGGTTGCTAAACCATCATTGTCATAGCAACATTCTTCAACAATCAATCTTTCAAGATTCTGACAAATTTGTGCCATACGATAAAGTGTTCCTGGGAGTAATTTAGTATCACAATGTAATTCGTAAAGATTTAAAAAACAATTTTCAGCACCCTCAAAAAATGGTAATGGAGCATCTACGTCATGAAAACTAAGATATTTCAATTTCGGGCAACCATTAATGAATAATTTATATATCTCTTGCTTGATCAAATATATAGTATATGCTTCACTATCACAAATTAGAGTGCTACTTCGACTGTTGGAACTATTTAAACTATTAGTTGAATCACATTTAAATGAAGTAGAAATTATTTTCACCATCTCATGAACATTTGAAAATTCTAAGAATTGGCATAATCCGACATAATCATACATCGGAGGTGAATCAACTTGTGGAATAATTATATCGCGTTCTTTCAAAATGTCTCTAGATTCTTTAGGTAGAAAAGAAATTAGCATTGAGAGTATCTCTAATTTTGCATTTTTATTACCACAACGATATTGAAACCTCCAAGGATCCTTCCATATAATTTCAACAGCAACTTGAGACCATTGTTTATTGACTAACAAACAGGATATCAATGATATTAAGTCATCTTGTAAATATTCAAGAACCTCCTTTAAAATTTCAAGTGATAATAACATGTTTTAGAGGATACTTTTTAATTTGATTGATTATTTTATATATTTGTTTATTAAATTCTGAAAATAAGATTTTTTAAAAAGAAAATCATATTTTTTTTTTTCTAATGTTTAACGTATTTTTCCATGAGAAATTTACACAAAAATGTTCAAGATCGAGTTGCACAAGCAATGAGTGGCTAGTTTAATTTATGACGCTAACATTACTGACCTCACAAATTTCGTTGAAAAGCAAATCTTTTTATTATATACGAAAAGTCGTCCCTTTTTAATTCGAATTTTAAATTCTTTTTTCACTATGAACAAATAAAAAAAAAAAAATTTTTTTATGCGTTAAGGCTTAGATCAGAATCCCTTCTTGAATGCACATGTCTTTGACACTGCCTCAAAGAAGGTTAAACATCGGTTTCTTTTTTTTACTTTGGTTGATCGATGCTTACTGATTGGTCGATCAACACGTTTAAACGTACGTAGGGTTTCGGGAACGGGCCGAAATTGGATCCAGATCTTTTCATATGATATATATGGGCTAATTTATATGATCAAAAAGTGATTATCGGCCAATCAAATAAATTTATAACAAAATCTTCACTTCTAAGTCAAGTTCTTGAGATTACTGATTATTTGTTTCTTTCAGTGAATATAGACATTCGTTCCGCTAGAAATGACTTTTATGGTTAGTGAAACGTTACGTTCTCAAAAAGTATAAATAAGTTACTCAGCCATTACACGAAATCTATTATCCTTATAATTGAATTTAGTACAAGTAGTAAAATAAGCTTTTTTTACGGATCCATGGATTATGCCATGTGGTCATGATCTGGACTTTGGATCTATCCTTCGAAATATCTTATTAAAACGTAAATTAATGTTTTGAACTAACAAATCGGATCATACCGTTAAAATGATTTTTATAAGCATTTTAAACATATAAGACAAAACATAAATGGTTTGCAAGGAAAGAAAGTTCTATTTAGCTTAGCGAAAGATATCGAAATTGCTTTTAACAACAGTTTTTTTTTCTATAATTAACCAGATGTATAAACAGATCCTTTAATTACTACCCATAAATTGGTATTGGGAATGTAACATATTATAGCAAAGTTCGATAACAATGATATGCAAAATGTATAAAGTGTGTACTTTCCTAAATGTTAATAATGTCATTCATAAATTTGAAGAATTTGGTCAAATTTTTTTTCGAATTCTTTCAACGTCAAAACTTCTACCTTTAAATATTTAGAAAATAAATTTGATATTAAAATACGAGGGAATATATATAAACATATAAAAAGGATGAAATCTTTTATATATTTACACCAGGAATTTGTGAGTGAGAAAGTTGCATTTCATCTTCATGGATAATAAGTACACAATGACGAGGAGGATTCCCATTTATCGCGAGAGTGCGATAAAAAATTAATAAGGACCAATAAAGCGTGCCAACTTCGTTATTGTCGTGACGTTGCTGTGACTAATTTAAGTTAAATTAGTACTATTCAACAAAATAAAAGGTTAATTTTGATCTACCTTTTCCCATAAATCTTCTTCAAAGAACTTGATTTCTTCTGACTTAATTTTTGCATTAAAGGCCCTACACACGATTTTTGTATGAATATTTTATAAATAAGAAAAGTAAATAATTACAGTAAATTAATATTTACCCATAATCTTTATCCATTAGTTTGTCAATATGAGTTTTCATCTTTGGATTTAATAAAATTGACCACTTTCCTCTATTCTAATATTTAATTTGATAGTAAAGATAGGTCAAATCAAATAAAAAAAACAAATAAACATTAAACATTATTAAAAAGCATATCTACGATTTGAGTAGTTCCAAAAATTCTTTCCATAGATTGAGATTCAGTAGTAATTACTTTTGTTGAAACAGCCAAATAACCGCCTATAAAAAATTTAACATTTTGTTAATATTATTTTAAAATAATGTAATGTAGCAAAATATTTTATATAAAACCTGATATGAAATATGATTCAAATTTTATTGCCCGTAATCTTTTGATATCATAACCGTAGACGAGAAATTGGCATCTTTTCATATGCCTTAAACGAATTAAATTTGGCATAAAATTTAATTGATTTAACCAAAAGATTTCAACCTGAAGAACAGATAAGATGGTTATCGTATGTTAAGCATTTAAAAGAAAGAAAAAATAACGTATATTTACTAAAACAAGATCCAAGATCTCATCACCGATCGCGTCTATTGAAAAATATTTTCCACCTAATGCTTTCATGCAAAAAATTATTGCTTTATGATTTGAATGTTGTGGGTTCCCATATATAGTGAATTTTGGGTTATTGGCGCATATTTGCGGTAAGACATCATCATAACTTTCCGCTTGTATCATAACTTCTGCCATAAAATGATCAATATCGTCCATCTTTTCAATGCCTAATACAGGTGACTTTGATAAATCCATACAATTTTGTTGCCTTTTTGGTTCTGGTATATTATAAGGAATGAGAATCATACGCTCAAGTGTTGGATTTAATCCAATTTTATTGTACATATTCTCTGAATTAACTATTCCTAATAAACAAAGCTTTTCGAGTTCATGCTCCTTCAAAAAGAAAACAACGATCTAGAAATAACTAACTATTATAAATAGTTTCACAATAAGAATTGTTAAAAAAAAATATAAATATATTTATATTTATAGTATACCAAATCATTTGTCCTCAGCCATTTTTGCTCTATACCAAACGAATCACGCGAACGTGGGTTTTTATCCGATTCCATTGACAATATACCTTGCAAGACGCCATCTTTAATAACATATTGAAAGGCGTAAGATAAAGGTATAACATTTACCATACACATCTGATCCATATCTTTAAGGATATCGCTAGAAACGGTTTAAATTTGTTTAAAAATGAAAGTGAGAACTAACAATAAAAAAATTTAAATATATAATTCGTTATAATTAATTTAAAATAATACAATATGTGTTCGTCTTTGTAACTTTCAGGAATTTGCTTAATTACTACGTTCGAGACGAATTGACTGTTTTTTCCTTTTGTTAGAGGACCTTTCCATTGCCTATCGAAAATCAGATTAGTTTTTATTGGTCAAAGATTGCCCAAACAATTATAGATTGCGCAATTTACTTTAACTCAGTAAGAGCATCACATTCATCTATCTGCATTGGATCGGGCGCGTCTATTGAAATTTTATGTAAATTAATTTTTATAATAATGAAACATTTTTTTTTTAACATTTTTTTTTTATTTTAACATACCTTCTACTGCTTTTTGAACCGCTTTGAGTATAGGTTTTAGTTTTGGATCAAGTTGTACCGGATTTGACGTTCGCGCTGTCATAGGTACCGCATCTAACTTTGAAAATTCTCGTGTATTTGTAAGGTCCTTGGAGAATTTCACTGACTTTGAGACCGAATTCTGTAAAATGATATTACAATAAAATTCAGACCTTTTTTTTTTTTTTAATTGACTTTAAGCATTATAATACTTACGATATAGGAAGCTTGAGCTTCTTGAGCTGCCTGAGCTGCTTGAGCTTCTTGAGCTGCTTGAGCTGCTTGTCTCTGCCTACATCTTTCAATCAATGCTTCAGCATTTCTGAGATTTTTAACAGGCTCCCATTCTGGTTCTAGTGCCTGATCTGTAGGAGAGAAATATAAATATATATATATATATATATAGTTGCAATCATTATTTAAGTAAAATGAGCATAAACATTTCACATATTTATTATGTGCAGATTTATTACCAGTATAAGTTATAAATGCAAATTCTTCACCGTTTTCTATCTTCAAGTCTACTACAGAATGGATTGTACATAATTTGATTTGGCTACCAATTTGCGTAGATGTCCAAGCGGAAGGGTCCGGGACTTGTTGTGGTACGGACGATAAGGCACTTGGAATGGTGTTAACGGAAGTGTTAAAAGTATTTGTGTTTGTAATTTCAGATGGATTCATAAGACGGCGAAGTACTCCTCGACTTGTTTTTTTAGGGAAAAAACTCAGCAATATAACGAATTTCCTTCAATTATCAGGACATTTCTAAAAGCTTACCCTCTCGGATGCGAAGATCTCGCAGTTTGTCTTCTAGTTGGTGGCATACTTTATGGTTTAACAATTAGAATAGAAAATAATAATAGCAATTTTGGAAATTTATTTTTTTTATATTTTCTTTGAAGTATGCGTCATTGCATTGGACGATAGAAATTATCTGTAGGTAATCAATAATACTATGTCACTTTTGTTACATTGCTGACATATGAATATTTTATTCATTTGATCCTTTACTTAAAGCATTGGGTGGGTGCTTTGAATGTCATAGTAGAATTTTTCGAAAATAAGATTCTCTTATCGCCAGCTGTATTCATTATTTCATGCATAAATATCAGATCATTACAGGACCCAATCCTTAATGATATGGGTAGGGGGTACTCTAGACTATAATAAACCATATTAACTATCCCCGATTTAAGCTGGAAGTTTTTTTTTGGAATAACTAATTACTAAATCATTAAATCTCATATAATTCTTAAGTAACGGTTAAATGCAAATTAAAAACATTTCCATTTTTGATCCTGCATAATGTGTAGTACAATATCAAAATTAAATATTTTTTTAATCTGTTCGGTTTTTTTAAACTTAAAATTTTTTATATCGAGATTGATAACTGAATTCTTTATGCACCCAAACTTGGCACATCATGAACATCCAAGTATGTGTCGAACACACTTCGATAAACAATCAATCAAACAAATTAAAACTTATTTATTTTATTAGGCTGTCTTGACATCATCATTCGTCTTGAGGAATGTCATCGGTCAGGTTTTTTCAAAAAGTATTTTGGTGGATGTAATGTCATTAAAAGAGAACTTAATGAATGCTTAACTGCAGAGGTTTGTACTTGAAAATAAATTTACATTAAATTAAAAGTTGTAAAAACTTGCTAAATGACTTTGTTATCATCCTTACACATTATATTGCTGAACTTTGTCGATGACATGTAAAAGTATCAAATTAAAAGACGAAAAAATGCAGATGAAGCAAAGGAAAGAAGAAATAGAGTGGAAACGATGTGGAGAGAGATGGAAGAAATGAAACAAAAGAAAGATTTATGATGAAATTAATTTGTTTCATTTCGTACAATTTACAAACACTATGGCCATTTATTTTTCTATGTATATAGCATGAAATATTGGGGTTCTACGTCAACTATGTAAATCAAAATTATTTGTAGTATCTTAATAAATTTTATTATAGCAATATTTATTACAGCAATATTTGTATCAATATTTATTATGTCGTTTGTATAAAACTGTATAATAAAACTAATTTATTAACAAAGTATTTGTTTAAAAAGAGTTGACGCAATGTTTGGCCCAAATAATTGTGGTTGAGTTTGAATTTTTTATTAATCATCTTTTCGTGCTGCTTTTCTTTTTGCTTTTCTAATCAAATTTTGTTACAGTTCTTCAGTTGAGACGACGTTTATATGATATACTGGCAGTGTTGGGCAAATTAGTAGTCAACCAAAAATTTGCTGGCCAAATTGGTCTGGTCAAATTGGTCAATTGGTCAAACTGGTCAAATTGGTCAAGTCTATTATATAAATATAATATATATATTATATAACAAATTATATTTAATATTCTATTTGACCAATTTGACCAGTACATACAGTGTTGGACTCTGGACCAAAAGTCCGCTCTACTGGACTTATAAACTGGACTACTAGACTTATAAACTGGACCACTGGACTTATAAGTCCAGTTCCAGTTCAATTTTACTGGACTTATAAGCGAGCCCAACACTGAGTACAGATCCTTTGACCAGACCGGTCAAATTGGTCAAATTGGTCTGGTCCAATGGATATACCCATTGCTATGTATATATCAAAAAATAGATGTCCAGCTCCAACTTTACCATAATTCGAAGAAAAATTAAGATTAAACCTATAAAAAAAGTTACGAAGCCATTTTTATAATTAAATAAAAAAAAAACTTACAATTCCGTTTAAATTTAAAATTTAACGTAGTTTTAACGTCGTTTAGCGCTAAAAAATAGAAATAATGGAACCAATGTTTTATAACCTTATATAAAAAACGCTTCGTAACTTTGTAAATATATTGTGTAAGAAACAGTTGATTTTTAAAAAACTTTGAAAGAGAAAAAAATTCGACCTGCGTATCTAAATCTTTAATTTATATTTAAATTACCCCAATGAAATATGGTAAACCGCGCCCAAAAGATTTCGAAAGCAATGTGATACTTAATGCGATCGGCAGGTTGCACAAAAATGTTTATTAATGTGAAAATATTGATGCTAAAAAGTTGTATCGATTATCACGTTCAAATAATAAATTAGACGAATTACGTACCAAATTTGATGATGTTAAGAAAACATGGTAGGCATAAAAACTTATTTAAAGAATAAATCTATTGTTGTATTTTAATTCTCTGTATTATTGAATTTTACATTTAGGAGATTTGGTATAAAAAATTGATCAATAATAATTACATACATAATCATACAACTATTTCTATTTCCATAGAGACCATTATATTAAAAATATTGGCATTAGTATCAAAAGTCAATTACTTTTTATGCAATAGTTTACCTATCGTGTGGCACGTGATTAGAGAAATTTTTTTGGATGATTTTACCTCGGTTAGATGATATACTAAATATTTATACAGTTCACAATACAGAATGATACAAATGCAAAAACTTATTGAATGACCAATTGTTAAGTATCAAAAATGTTTTTTAATGATAACGAAAAAAAATAATGGAATGGAATTACTTTATTTTATCAATCTGTTTTGCCAACGATTCCTTCCTTCTGCAAATTTTTAACATCATCTTCGGATAATCCCAATATATCAAATAGAATTTCTCGGTTATGTTGACCCAAATCTGGGCCAGCCCATTTTGTTTCACCAGGTGTAGAAGTTAGTTTGGGGGACATTGCGGGAATCTAGATGATTAATGTTAAATTTTGATTTAATATCATGCAAAGTACAAGATATTCATTAACATACACACCTTTAAATTCCATCCTTCATTATCCTTGTTAGCGACATGAATTGTTTCAAGTAAACCACGATCCTGAACATGCTCATCTTCAACAATATCTTTAATATTATATATATGGCCACACGGTACCTCAGCTTTCTCTAATTTTTCTACCACTTCTTTGGAAGTGTAAGTACGCGTCCAATCCGATATTGCATTATCGATCTTATCTTTATGTTTAACACGTTCCTTGTTGGTTTCATATTCTTTAGTGGTGAGATCTTCCCTTCCGACAACTTTCATCAGTCGTTTATATATTGCATCTCCATTTCCACCAATGATTACATATTTAGAATCTGAGCACGGGTACGCATTCGTAGGTACAATACCAGTTACAGAAGTACCAGAAGGTTGCCTTATCTATAGTGAAATTAAATTTATATATATATATATATATATATATATATACCAAATATATAGTATACAATACAATATTTTCAAAAACATACTTCTCCAAATCTATCATATTCAGGTAAAATGCCTTCCATCATATTAAACATGCTTTCATAAATGGCTACATCAACCACCTGCCCAGTTTTATCTCTTGAATTAATTTTATTTCTAGCCAAAAGTCCCATAACAGTTCCAAATGCCGCTGTCAACCCAGCCACAGAATCTCCTAAAGATATATTTTGACGAACCGGTGGCATACCTGGAAAACCGGTTATATAACGAAATCCCGCCATTGCCTTTGTATTATGATGTATAATATTGTTTCACGAAAATGAGTTACATTTTATAGTGATCGTGCAGTAAACTTAAATCTATTTACCTCACACACTGACGCGAATCCTGGATTTGATGCATAAGGGCCCGTTTGCCCAAACCCAGAAACGCGTGTGTATATTAAAGAAGGATTTGTCTTGTAAAGCTCATCTTTTATAAGGAGTATTAAAATATTTTGCGATCAGAGTTCTGAATATACTTGTAACGACCGTGACCGTTAATGACTATTAAATTAAAAGCTTACCAGGTCCAAGCCCCCATTTCTCCATCGTACCAGGACGAAAGTTTTCAAGTAAAACATCACATTTATCAGCCAATTGGCGAACTAGTCTATTTGACCACGGCGAGCAAAAATAATTATACAAAGAAAAAAAATTTACTTATCAATATTGATCTGTTTGACCAATTGAATACTGAACATTAGGTGAACTTTACTTTCTTCCACCTTCTGTACGTAGATTTATCTCACATGACTTTTTATTTCTGCCCATTGAGCGAAACCAAGGACTGACACCATCAATATCTATTTTTCTCCAAATACGAATCGGATCGCCTGTTTCTGGGGTTTCAACTTTGATCTTGAATATAAACCGTAATCATTTAGTGATGATTTATCTTTTTATTCAGAATAAGTCAAATATCATTACGTACCACTTCCGCGCCATAATAACTTTAATGCATAAATTATTATTGAATATATACAAAGTTGGCTAATATGATTAAATTATACTTACCCAAGGATCGTTCCACAAAACGGCCCAGCAATCAACTTTTATCGTACGAATGAATTAAAAAAATGAAAATAAAATAACGATAAAATAACGATAAAATAAGATAAAAACGATAAAATAACGATAAAATAAAATAAAATAACGATAAAATAAAATAAAATAACGATAAAATAAAATAAAATAACGATAAAATAAAATAAAATAACGATAAATAAAATAACAGATAATGATAAATAAAATAACGATAAAATAAAATAAAAATAATGATAAAATAAAACAAATAAAATAAAATAAAATAAATAAATAAATTGAAATCGGTATATATTTATGAAATTATGTCATATCACACCTGTCCCAATTCTAGAACACGAACACCATCCAATGGCCCTTTTATATCTGAAGTTTGCGAATTAAACCGTTTTTGAGAGGCTAAAATCAACGATATATTAGAGGAAATAATGTTTGTTGAGAATAACCAATGCTTTATTGAAAATTACCTATAAGACCCCACCAATTTCTTTTAATCGTTTTCTTGAAATATATAAGTGAATTATTACTGCGAAGCATTTTTTTAATCAAGAGCAGATGAATTTTTTACTATTATATAGTCTTTTTTTTTATGTTTCGGGAAATTCGTGATTGTCTAACGTAAAATCATGATAACGGTCAAGTATTTTCTTAATTAAGGGATTACATAACGATCTATATATATGCTTTATGAAAAAGATAGTAACATTTGTAATATAATTATATAGTATTCTTTATTATAACAAAAAAATTTTTGTTATTTCATATTTTTATACTATCTGCTATCTATGTTTATTTCTTTTTACGCCAAAATTTTTGAAGTACCTCCACAACCAAACTTGAAATTTGATTGGTTGGGATTCACGTTTTATCTACATTAAATTCAATGCAAAGATTCTTTTGCTATATACATTTAACATTTAATTATTCTCATCTATCTATTTTATTGAATATAGATTGAATTGTCATAACCCATTTAAAGATCTAAACTGAATTCGCTTTCAAGGTACATTCGAACCCAATCATTGCTTAGAAGTTTTTTTTTTACATATTTTAATATAGTCTCTTGATAACGGCTTAATGGTGTTTAAATTTCATTTAGAAAATGTAAAGAGGCTAATTTTCACTTTATTTTATTTGCTAATTAAATATTATCTTAAGAATTGATTATAAAGTATTGATCACTGTTTGATATAAAATACATTTTTGATTACACTAGGGACAAGAACTGTTGAGGTTCGAAGCCTTAATATTTAGATTTAATTTTATAGCTTTCTTTTTAAAAAATTTATAAAATATATCCATATATCATTTTAAAATAACAACAAGCCTAGTTACCAACAATAGTAATAAAGGTAATTTTAAGATTTATTATTTCAATATTCGTTAATAATAAATTTATATACAGTGTTTAAATTTAGTAATTTTTATTATATAATCTTTAATAACCAACAATCTACATATAAGTCAGCCAATCCTATCTTAAATCAGTCAACTTGTCTACAAAACAATTGTTAGAAAAATTGGATTATATTTTTTCTCTCTTTAGGCATGTACATACATGAAACTATATAGCAATTGTTGAATTATTGTAGCATGGAAATAATAAATAGTATGCCCCCAATTCAATAACTTCTTTTTACTTGATTTAATAATCTAAATACCAATATAAAAATAAGCAATAAATTTGGTTAATTACATATAAGTAAATCAAATATTACTTACCATTGAGATTCAAAATTATCAATAGGTTGACTTTTTAAAATATATACATATAAACAGTGTTGTCACGGGACAGCTTTGGACAATGATTTGGACAATTTTGAACAATTTTGGACAATTAAATAAAGTAAAATTACTTAAAATTTTATTAAGATAACCTATTTTAATTTTAACTGGAATGTGTTCAGTACCTAAAAAAATATATAGTTATATATTTTTTAGATAAATTTATTAATTATTAAAGCCTGGACAAGCTTTGGACAATCTTGGATGTTTGAACAATTTTGGACATGGACAAGCTAAAAAAGGCTTTGGACAGCCAAAACGTACAATACTGCATATAAATATACAGTACTAAAGTTACAATTTGAATTCAATTTGAAAAGATAAATATCATTATCTGCATTTACTATATTGACAGATTCAGAAATTTTTACAATAACATATTACTAAAATTTTAAAAAATATATGTGTTATTACCTGGTTTAGGAAGTTTTGAAAAATTCAAAAGGCAACATGTATAAATAGCTTGTGAATGTGCCTGGTACTCGAATCATATCAATTTGACTTGATCATATATTAGAAAATTTGTATTCAAATCTTTAACTTGCTTATATAATTCAGTTGCTTTATTTTCTAAATTTTGAAAAAAATGATTCAGAATACTAGCAAATTCTCTAGCAGTTGGTTGGTTTTGAGGTTTTGTATGTAAGCAGTTATTCATTAGATCCAAAAGTAATTAAGGAACTTTGTATCTAATTTTAGGTCTGTAACCTAAACAAATACATGTTGCTAGATCTTTGTTATATGGAATATCATGATATGAAGGATATCTAGTAAAAATTTCTGACATAATTATTCTAAAAGAATAAATATCTGATTTTTGAATGTATTCCTTTCCATGTGTATATAATACTTCTGGAGCAATATAGAGAAGCACACTAAAAAATGCTTTAGAACTTGAATCTTGTGATACTAGCTTATATAAGCCAAAATCAGTAATATAAGAACTAAATATATTTTGATTAACTATATTTTCAAATAAAAATCTTTATGTACTAGGTTGGCTTTGTTGAATTTTATTAAGCCCATTAGCTATGTAATATAAGTTAGCTACTTTATAAGACCAATCTAATTCACAATATTTACTATCTAACAATTTTTTGAAACTTTCCTGCTTTGCATACTCTATAACTATCATGTAGTTACCATCTTTTGGGTTCTTGGTTATTACATAAATCACAATTGCAGAATCGCCCCCATATTTATGTTGATTTTTAATCTAAATTAATTGGAATAAATAAAATTATTATACTTTAATAATAATTAATTATACTACTTACTTCTTCTAAAAATTCTTGCTTTATATCTTTAAAATTATCAAGGCCCTTTAAACAAATGCCTATATTTCCTATTCTATACTATTTATTTTTATTAAACCATTTAATTATCTGTCAATCTATACTGCCTTAAAAATAGTGCCAAAGCATTCTTTAGCAAGATACTTTATATTTGTGAATTTGCTAAAGGGCATCCATTCAATAACTATCTGTGCATTAAGTTGTGTTTGTAAAATTAATTGATCAATATTATGATTGTTACTTGTCCAATTACAAAATTCTTTTGTAAACCTTAATATTAATTAAAAAATAATAAATATAATAATAATTAAGACAAAATTTTATTTTAATTATAATCTATAACAATTTTTAATAATTTTATTGAACTCTTTTCAATGATTCCTCGTACCAAATTTTTCAAGAACTCAGATCTACGAAAACTATATAGTTAATATATTTATACACAACAAACCTCTACCAAAGCTGCTATCGAGTACAAAGTCCATTCACTATATGCTCTGCGACTGAAATAGAGATAAAAAAGAATGTAGACTTATAAGCGAGACATCTTGGTAGGTTTTGGTGCTATCGAGCAAAGATATAGCAAAAAAACTTTGGAGCTTTGTCAAGATCTATGAATATGAAAATAGAAGTAGGTCTTGGTTAGATATATTATTCTGCACAGCGTAACTCTTACAGCTCCTTTATTTTGGTACTCTTTTTCTGGTACTGCTTTGGACGTTTCGAAATTTCACAAAAAGTAAGCAGTGTTTACTCCTTACAAATCAGAACATGTCTACCAAAATGGAATCTCCCATAAGAATATTTGTGTTAATGCTTACCAAATAAACAATAACTAGTGTAATAGAGATCAGAAAAAACATATAAAGAAATTTCTAGAAGTTACCATATGTGTCCGAAATTAAGCTACCTTTTTTGGCCAAAAAATTACACGAAAAATCGTAAAGTAGCTTATTTTCGAAATAAAGCATTTTTTGAAAAAATTAAAAAACGTACTAATAAAAAGTTATCCAAATAACACCAAATATTTATTGTAGGTGTATTTTGATGCGCTGAACAACTTTACTTAATCGACCTTTTGAAGTTTACTTAGTAAAAAAAAGTTTTATATGTAGCAACTGCTAACGAATTTTTTAAGATTTTTAAAAAAAATCAGGGAGGTAGCTTATTTTGGGAGCGGGTCAAAATCCTGACAAACAGAATCCCGACAGGCCATAATCCTGACAAAAAAATCCCGACAATAAAAATCCTGACAATCCCGACAACAAAAAAATCATTAAATTTATTTAAGTTAGGGTTAGGGTTAGGTTAGGGTTAGGGTAAGCGCCTGGGCTAGGGTTTGGTTTAGTTGATTCTATAGTAAAGTTGTTCAAGGAAAACTTTTTTTGATTGTCGGGATTTTTGATTGTCGGGATTATGACCTGTCGGGATTTTGTTTGTCGGGATTTTGACCCAAACCCGCTTATTTTAGATAGTAGCTTATTTTTGGACATATACGGTAGACGATTTCTTTTTTTTTCTTTTCTACTTTCTAGAATACATAGCATTAGATTAGATTTGTTCTATATAACTCTATATAATTTTTAAAGCCTAATACTGGCAAAAATAGTGTCGTTATAGCTATCTTTTTTTCGGCCTTTTTTTCGTTTCTCTGTTTTTATATGTTCATGTTAAGTCAAGTGATATACCGTAAAATTCGGACGCGTGTACCCCCCATGCGGTGTACCCCTTGCCATTTTGAACCGTCAGTTTGTGACTTATACCCGGGTATTAGATATATCTTCTAATGATGCATCGTTATACATTAAATCTAACATATACAAATTGTAAAAAACCGGTTTTAATTTAAATCACAATTGATTTACCGGCAAAATAAACATGACGAGAACAAGAACTACTGATTCGACGATACATCCAATATAGCAAATTCAAGTTTATTTTCTGTATTTATATTATTCGATTCATTACTAATATAGCACACGATTTCATATTTATAAAATGCACAGATTGCACTTGATAAAAAAAAACATCACATAGCAAACAAATCGACCTTCAAAAAATATGAAATTTTGACCACTATTCCCAATCGTTACCATCGTTACCACCCTCAGGCTCTTCATATTCTTCACCGCTAATATCATTGAAATTCGATTCTTCAAATTCTTCAATATTTTCTTCATTCGAATTTTCCAAATCCTCGCCCAAAGCTTCATAGTTAAACACCAAATCGTCTTCAGACCCATCCATTTCTACTGAGATACCGCAACACTTAA
>QKWP01003056.1:7314-23105 GCA_003550325.1 Gigaspora rosea | reverse complement strand
AAGTCTGCTGGCTTATATTTTTTATATAAGTCTTTATCTTCCGGCTCACTATGAGATCATTGATTTTAAATTCTTTATTTTTATTTTATTTTTTATATTTTATTTTTAATTATTTTTTAGCAATAATTATTAATAAACTTTTAAACATATACACATTTTGAAAGGATGTTCGGGCAAAAACTCGCCGGTTTCAAGACCACCAAAACCACCAAAGGAAAAGCTACGTGTAGACAAGATCCAAGTGTGGAAATGGAGCAAGACATTATGGAAGCTGGAAGTTCACCTGTGGAAGCCGCAGGTTCAACTGAACCTGTGTAAACTTTCGAAGGTTGTTAATTTAATTTAAAATTATATTTTTTAATTATTTTTTTATTTTTTAAATATTTTCATTGATTATAATTTAATTTTAAATAAAGTATCACATACAACAATCTCTAAGCTATTAGAGAACCAGGGTGAACTTCACTATATGAAGCGAATTAGTTCGAAAGTGGATCGGCTTGAAGAGTGAATAAAAAGACTCGAAGACAATTTCATTGAGAAATACGATGCAACGAATGAAAAGGCTTTACTTGAGGTAATTTTTTTAATTTTTTTAATATTTATTTTAATTTTTTATATTTTATTTTAATTTTTTATATTTTATTCTAATAATTTTTTTATAATTAGCAAAGCATTAAGGGTAGAGGGTATGTAGATCATTTCTATTAATAAACGAGTTACTAAAAATTTTATTTTTAATAATAAAGAAAATTTTAATTAAGTAACTATATTAAATTTTTAAATAAACTTGTAGAGGAGGTTTTTCTGATTCTAACTGTAGTCGAATCATTAAAATTGGCCCAGTAGAACATAAGATATAGTTGTTTTTATCTTTGCGACCCTATTTTACTTATTGTTTACATGTGATTTGATTGGCCAATTTGTGATCACCCCCGCAGAATAGACCCGCCCCCGCAAAAGTTTATACTATAAAAACTTTATCAAATTCCATTCAAATTTAATAAAATTTTTAGGAGATGTGTAATTTTTTATTACGAACAAGTTTACTTAGTACAAAAAATCAATTTATATAGTAAAAAATTAATTTTTATATGTAGCAACTTTTAAATTCACATTAAAAATATTTTTTGTTACTCGTTTACTAATAGAAATGATCTACATACCCTCTACCTTAAAGGAATTGCCAATGAGTTGTTAGACAACTCCATCTATCCTACGGATGCAGAACTCAAGAGAGGAGCGGAGGACTATTTTAGGAAGCATAGTCGTGAATTCATGCGAAGATTGTCAGAGAAAGAATGAAAAGCTTATTATACGAAGAATTTTTATGGACCTGTAAAAATTTATTTATTTTTTTTTTTAAAAATATTCGAATTTATTCGAAATATTTAAACATTTTTCGAAAAATTCAAAAAATGTTTAAATATTTTCGAATAAATTCGAAAAATGTTTGCAATTTTTGCATATATTCGAAAATATTAAATACGTTATTATTTTTTAATTTTAAAAAATTTTTAGCTTTTGGAAAAAGTTAGGTTGTTGCGAAGCACTTTAACCACTAAAACTAAAGACTCTATGTTTTCTATTTTTGGTAATCTTTTAGACCCTATTAACACCAAGGCGAAACCTGAAGAAGTTTTGAATTGGAAGAGATCGAAAAAGATGAAGAATTGTTTTAAGCTTCTTTTTGCAAGAGTTGAGAATAGTTCTGATGAAAATGATACTTACGTTGTTTGAATTTTAAATAGGATTTGGCCTGCCAGAAAAACAACTGACCACAAGACTGCATACGCAATGGCGGTATGCAAATCTATTCTTAGCCAAAACTACTAAAAGTTAACTATTTCTGAGGATATCGTTAAAGAAGATCTTGAAAGATATCAAGTTATTATTATTATTATTATTATTATTATTATTATTAGTATTATTATTATTTACTAAAAATTTGTTCAATTTTTCGAAATAAAGCGAATGTTAGAACGACGTGATTCGTTTTCGACATTAGTTTCGGAGGATATAGAAGAAAGAAACGAACCAGAAGAATTAGAAGAAAGAAACGAACCAGAAGAAGTTGGAGAACAATTAGAAGAATTCGAACGAGTATATTTATACATAGATTATATAGAAATATTATCACATTTTTTTTATAATTATTTTAAACATTTAAAAAATTTATAGGATACGTCTAATTATCTCAAACGACCTTCGCAATCCTCCAAAAAAGTAAGTTTATATTTTAAAATATAAAATTTTTTTTAAATTTTTAAATTGAATTTTTATTTGAAAAAATATTTTTTAGGCAACAAAAAGGCTAAGAAAAGGCGAGTATATTTAAAATTTCTTAAAAATTTGCGATTTTTTGCATTGTGTTCAAATTTTAGAAATTTTCGAATATATTTAAAAAGATGAAGGATCTACAACTTCGACAAAAAATATAAATTATAGATCCGATGAAGAACAACAAGAACCTGATTATGACGCGTAAAACTTTTTTTTTTGTTTTGTTTTTTTTTATATACAAATAATGCTACTTTTTTTTTGTCTTTTTTTTTTTATTTTTTTAATAAAAATGCTATTATTATTTTGCTTTATATTTGTAATTTTTAAATTTTTTTAAAAAATAAAGTTATTAATAAATTATATATGCATTTATTATAATAAAATATGTAATATTAATTAAAAATATATATTTAATTTAAAAATGTAATTTATATAATAATAAATAAAAAAATATAAAATTTTATATTCAATTGCGAAAATTTTAAAAAAAATTCGAAATTTTGCGAAATATTGCAAAATATTGCAGATTTAAACGATAATATGCGAAATATTACCTCCTGCAACCCCTGAAGGGATAATTAGGTAGAGGTTTGCATTTTTTTTATTTGGCCTATTTCGCAGTATTTCGCAATATATTTCGAAATATTTCAAAAGAAATGCATGCTGAAATCTTTCGAAAGATTGCACATATTTCAAAAGATTTCACGTTGATCGCAATTCTTTCGAAAGATTTCGGCATGCAATATCTTTCGAAAGATTTCGTATATTTATTTTGCTGATGTAGTTTCTTTGCCAAAGCAAAGCTACAAGTGCAAATTTAAAAATTTAGCAAACTTGTTTATAGACTAAGTGAGTAAGTAAGTAACTTATAAAGAGTGACGATAGTTGATAAATGTTTGTATATAGTATACAGTTACTGGTAGATTTTCATAAATCAACCTCTATAAATACAATATCTTCATAAATGCATAGTCTTGTTATTTTCTTGCTACATATCCACTTATAGATTTTTATCTTTCTAAATACAATATCTCTTTAAATGCATAATTTTTTACTATTTCTACACAGTGCATTTATAAAGGATTGAACTACTATATTATATTTAGAATTTAAATATTACACTATATTGAGTACCTAACTATTATACTATGTTCAGTTTAAACTAATATGCTTTATCTTAATTCAAACTTTGTTTTAGTTCAAACTATTTTAGTAATCTAGTTCTAACTATTGCGCTATGTTCAGAATCTATCTACTTTGTTACGTCCAGTTTTAACTAATATATGGGCGTGAGTCAATAGAAAAGTGACAAATCATTTTTAGTAACATTTTTTTCATTTTTAAATTAAAATATCTTGACAACTATTTAATCAAATTTGCTAAAAAATTTTTTATTTCAATCTTGAAATTATATAGAATTAAAATAAAAAAATTTTATTAAATTTATTAAGATAGTTGTTAAAGTATTTAAGCTTAAAGTCAAGAAAACTTTTACTTAAAAAAAATTTGGTCCTTTTCTACTGACTTACCCCATATGTGTTTGTTTTAACTACTATACTATGTTCTGTTCTAACCACTATATTGTATATTATATTGCGTTTGTTCTGACTACCATACTATAAGTATACTATAAGTTATACTATGTTCGTTCTAATATATAGTCACCTCTCTCTGATCTGAACCTTTTTATAGTGTTTTGACCTGGGTAAGTATCACTCAGGTCACCCGCAGGTGGGCGGGTGACCCGGGTTAAATTATGGCCCACCCGAGTGGTCAATCTACAGGTTACCTGTGGGTCAATCAGGTCACCTGTGTGTTAACCTGTGGGTCACCCACATGGGTGAATCGCACCAAGGGTCTAGACACTTTTGCAATAACGTGACGTGGCGCATGAGAATTAACCAATCGGAGAACATAAATTTTGATTGTCCTGGATCAGTCCGACATTAAAACAAAACACATATACAAGAAGAAAAAAAGAGAAAAGAGCGAAAATACTCGAAAACTAGTGTTTAAATTAGCTTTAAACCCATATAAAAATGTCCAGAATGCGATTTTACATATATATAGAGACCTTCTAAAGCTATATACACAAACTCTAACAGGACCCCGAAAAACTCTAATACAACTTAGATATTTCTAAAAAAGGAAATTTTGTGTAGAAATTCATTAAATGTTGCATTTTTATATAGTAAATTTTCAAATTTTGCTCTATTTTATACATCTATTTGGCTAAAATACTGCTAAAATTATACAAACTCAAGTCTGAGTTGTATCAGAGTTCTTCAGGGTCCTATTCTAACCCTAACCTTAACAAAAAAGCCAAAAAGTTAATCTGAAGACGCCACATCTATACTTGCTAGCAAACTTATAGGATTTGGGATTTGTCCATGAACAAATCCCAAATCCCATCCCAAATTCCAAACCCGGCCAAATCCCAAATTCCATCCCAATCCCAAATCCCAAATCCTTCCCAAATCCCAAATCCCATCCAAATCCAAATTCACATGATGATTATTTAATATTGTTTGGAGCGAAGCCGCATAGTGATACAAAAGCTATATACCTTATATTTAAAGCTACTAAAAAAAATAAGCTTGGATTTTTTGGCGTTCTATTTCACGTATATACGTATGTATATATTATTCATATTAAACAGCAAGTTTTCTGAATGTTAATTTATTAAGTATACAAAGCTAACTAGATTAGAGATTTTTATTATTATTGCCACTGTTAAACTACCTTGATCAAGAAACTTGTTATTTCTTTTTGATAATTTTTCGCCTTCATAGTAACATAAAAAGTAATTGATTTTATTTAAGTAGACTATATTTGCTTATTCATATTGTAAAGAAAAAACCTAAAAGTGAATATCTAAGTTTCACTTTAACGAACTTAGTCCCTGAAGGAATTCATTAGACATTCTACCAAACATGATAAATTACTTAATATTATAATTATTCTATGGTAAACCCGCTACAATAAAAACCTAAATATTCACTTTCAGGGATTCCCTCTACTGTACTCATTTGTTCTAATATTAGTTTTAATGAAATAAGAGTATTATTTAGCACTGCCCATAGACCCAGGGTTCAATTCAAAATCTCCGTTTTTAAGAGTAGGAGGAACAAATTTAAATTATATATAAAACATATTGTAAAATTTTTTTCAATTAAAAATTAAAAAATATTTTATTAAGTAAACTACTTTTAAAAATTAATTAAAAGCTATAGAATAGATTCTTCTGATTCTAATGATAGTAAAATTATTAAAATTGGTTAAATATTCACTGAGAAACAGGTGTTTAAAGATAGAGTATCATAGATTGTTTACAAAAATCATATGATGATTATATGATATCAACCAATCAAAATTAGTTATTTTGTGTAACTGGGAGAAATTTGAGCCAACTGGGAGAAACTTTACAATATATAAAAGTATAAATTTTTTAAATGGTTTATTTATTAAAACTTTGCTATTATAAAAAGAACATATTGTTCTATATATTATAAAATTTTGGCTAAAATTAATTACAACTATAAAAAGTTTTATTAGTAGCATATTTTCAATTTTTATATAAATCCTATTGTACCACCAAAATCATATAAAAAATGATCTACATTCCCCCTACCCTTAAAATTGATTAGTACCTGAGGTACTTTATATCGAACTGTATACTGTATTTGGTCAGCTCTTATTTAAGAAACAGGCTAGTAAAGCAGTGAGTAATATCCGGTACATTATTTTGTAGAGATACTATAGACAGTGCTAAACAGGAATCATAGTAATTAAACAATATTTAATTCACGATGAATTTTTATCTAGACTCCTGAATTAGTTGGATGATGTATGAGCTCTGGTTCAGAAAAACTGCCTACTTTTTTATACAATATCAAAAAATTAAATAAAAATTAAAATAATTTAAAAATAATTTAAAAAATAATCATATTCAACATAACCATATTTAAAATAATCATATTTAATTTAAAATAATTAATTGCTGATCCGGATAAGATCAGCAGAATTTCTATATTAGAATTGGGACAAAATTCCTATAATATTAACTATATGCTTCAATCTGAGCAGAGTCAAATGAAAAGTTTTTTTTATTAAGTTAACGATATATATCGATTAATTGAAAGTTGTAGAGCTTGTCGAGATGCATCTAACAGTGGTTAAATCATCCAAATCGGCCCAGTGGATGGCGAGTTATTATTAAAAAACGATTGGCCGACTATATAAAATCTCTGTAAACAAATATTGTTTACACTGAGATTTTATATAGTCGGCCAATCGTTTTTTAATAATAACTCGCCATCCACTGGGCCGATTTGGATGATTTAACCACTGTTAGATGCATCTCGACAAGCTCTACAACTTTCAATTAATCGATATATATCGTTAACTTAATAAAAAAAACTTTTCATTTGACTTCGCTCAGATTGAAGTATATAACTAATAATAAAAGTTTATATTTTACTTATCCCCAAAATTTACTATTGTCCCAATATAGTAACTCTGCAGATCTTATCTAGATTATCAATTAATAAATAAAGAAAAATAATCGTATTTAAATTAAATAAAAATAATAATCATATCTAAATTAAATAAAAAAAATTGCAAATAAAAAACAAAAAAAACAAAAAAACATAATAATATTGTTGCTTGCAAAATTTTGTAAATCAAAAAAAAAAAGAAATTACTAAGAAATTGCTCAATTGTGACTTCTGATTTCTTAAAATTACTCTGATATGATAATTTCATATCAGAGTAGTTTTAAAAACTGTTTTTCAAAATTTTGGATGGATTTTGGATTTGGGATGGGATTTGGGATTTGGGATTGGGAATGGGATTTGGAATTTGGGCGGGATTTGGGATTTGAGTGGAATTTGGGATTTGGGATTTGGGTGGGATTTGGGATTTGGGATATGAGATTTGGAATTTGGGTGGTATTTTAAAGTTTTTAATTTTGCCAACATGTATAGCCACATCACGTGATGGTCACGTTACTACAAAAGTATCTAGACTAGAGATCCTCATTTTCTGCTGCGACAGACCCCAAATTCTGCCTGTTTTACAATTCGATTTATGCGAATTATGCGATAAATTTTTTACAATTATGCTACAAATTATGTGAATTAAGTAGAAACATGCGAAATTTGCAAATTTTTATCGTAAGTTACTAAACCTATTATTAACTTACCAGATAAATTACTATACTTCCTGAAAATTCTGACTACTATGTTCGTGTTTTGTGTTTAGACGAGACCAACTGGATTCTGTATTCTCAGAGTCCCATCTCACCCTTATACAATAGTAAAAAAAATTTAGATAAATATATATAGGGTTACGAGAAATTTCAGAAATTTATACAGTCATGGAACAATACGAAAAAATTTTTTTGAAAATCCAGTTGGTCTCACTTTATTGACTGAAAATGTTCCGATATTACATTATCTTTAATATTGGCCATTTTATACACAAATCATGCTCTATTAATTATGCGAAGTTAGCCCTGATATGCGAATATGCTACCGCATGTGCTTTTGCGATTAAATCAAATTTATGCGCAGATTATGCTATCGCAGATATGTGCTATCCCTAGTCTAGACTTCTGGTGGGACCCATATCACATGGGTAACCCGTATAGATTGGTTATAATTAGGTATGTTATCCTGCTTGCCAAAACTCAGTTCGACCCTGCTTGGAACCGAACCCAATTGAACACGAGTTTTTGTGGTCATATGATTTTTATTATTAAATCATGCTCCAAACAAGTTTGATAAATCGGTTGAACTGTAATGAAGATTAATAAATTGAATAAAAAAAAACTAATAGCGAATAGATGCAATAACATTAAATTTTACTTTTTTTTAGAATTAGACTACCACCCCTGGGCGATCCGTAGCAAAATTTTTTCTATTACCTAGTATTCACTCAGATAACCCGGGTAGCGCACCCACGAGTGACCCATAGAGAATTTTTTTTATTACCTAGTATTCACCTGGGTGACCTGGGTGACCCACCCACGAGTAACCCAAGTTGGGATTTTCATGATGGGTCAAACCACTACCTTTCTAAACTAAACATTATTAAACTCTTTCTAAACTGAACAAAATCTTCTAAAACATTTGTAAATTTTATTATAAAGTTGAAAAAATGCATTTGTCACCCTGTGTCTGTTACAGGCAATAAGACCATTAAAGTAAAATAAAATTAGAGTTAGAGTTAGAATCAAAATTATTAGGATTAGAATTAAAAATAATACAAAATTGTGAGAGGATCATTTTTTGTTAGAAGTGCAATAGGTATTATCTTAGTAAAGTTTTGAGTTATAAATAAACCTGTGACAAAAAACTGTGTTACAGAGGGATGACAAATACATTTTTCCTATAAAGTTTGGATAAGCCATATATAACTTTTTGAAAACTGAACTTTTCCAAATTTTTATATAGTAAAAAAAAGCAGTTCCGGCAGTTTGGATTAAAAAGAGTTGACTGTATGCAATTAAAATTTTTGGAAACAATTTTTATAATTAATCAATCAAATAAGTTGATTATAAAAATTTTTAAAGTGCATATTTTTAGGGCCCAATTACACCAATTAGCGAATTGCATTATCAATCTTTTAGAGATAATAAACTGGATTTCCTACTTTTTGATAAAATTTTGAAAAGCCCAAGGAGAAATAACAGAAGTATCAAAATTAAAAGAAATATAAAATTATGCTTTGGAGAATAATATATTTGACCAAAAGTCTATTTCTGTCTAAGCTTTTGTATTTTTTGACAAAAAACTTCAGGGTTGTTGTCCTACTGCATTTTCTATAGTAATGAAGTTTTCTACCTAGAGAGCCAAACCCAAAAGGAGATTTTTTTCAACTCTATTTTAGTTTTCTAATATTTGATTTGAAATCCTTTATCTGAGTTGCTTCTAGATAAAGTTTTTGTTATGTACAGATATTAATTTCAAAGTTTTTATAAGTTGGGTCTTTGTGAAAAATTTGGTACAAAGAATCGTTGGGAAGAGTTAGTCAATTTTCAAATATTATTGTACCAAATTTTATTTAAATATTTTAAATAATTAAAAAAAATAGATCAGAGATATTTTTATAGTAATTATACAGGCAAATTTGTTTGCAAACCTTTACAAATTAAAGGATACAAATAAAAAAAATACTAATAAATTAGAATAAACCTTTAGTTATTAGATTTACATTTATACAAAAGATCTATAGATCTATTACAGGTTTTAAAATTGTTAAATTAGGTTTGTATATAGTAGTTTTTATATTTTTTCTGATTTTTTTTTGTATAGCTTGCTAAAATTTAAAAAATTTTCTTAAATAAAAAAAAATTCTATATTTAAAAAAATTTGTATTTAAAAAAGGAAATTTATAATTTATACCATAGGTGATTATTACCTGTAGTCAATTTGCCAATTAAAATTCAGAATCAGGTGTAACTATATAGATCAATTTTGTATAACAAAAACAAAAAATTTATTAAAAAATAGCTAAAACTGCTTCTAACCAAAAATTTTGTCTATAAACCTACTTTTTTTTATACAAAAAAAAATTTTTTGCTAAAGTTTACTATATACAAAGCCCTATCCTAATCTCTAACCTTTACCTTTATTTTAATATTAACTGTTAAAGAGATTTAATTTTTATTAATAAAAGTTGTTTGTTTTGTTTATTTTTTTATACATTGTAGATCACAAGTGATAATCACCTATAGTTATTATTAATTATTTTCTTTAAAAAATATTAATTTATTATTATAATTTTATTTAGCTTAAAACCAATCTAAACTAGTACTTGAACCCAGATATTCAGTTATTTGTTTTATAGTTTATTTTACAAAAAGCCATAAAAATTTTTAAATTAATATAACTTTTTAAAAACAAAAGATATTTAAAAAATTTTTTAATAGTTTAATAGTTTAAACAAAAGGCTATTAAACTATCAAAAAAAATTTTAAATATTTTTTATTTTTAGTAAATTATATTAATTTAAATTTATATGAATCTTGTAATAACTCTTTCTGACGATCTCTTGCACCAAATTTTCCAAGAAAGCCGACCTATGAAAACTATACGGTTATCATATGTAATATGCAACAAAACTTCACTTTCAACAGCTAGAGCTCAAGGCCTTTACTGAGTGTTTGGTTTTAATAGAACCAAAAGTGGTTGTTACTAAAATAGAGTCAAAAAAGATGACTCACCTAAGCGAGGCCTCTTAGCAGAAGTCTGAAAAAATACCAAGCGAAAAAGTAGTAGTTAGTTTTGTCAAGATTTTTGGATGTGGAAACATGCAAAGGCGCTTGGTTAGATATTATATTCTGTATGGTGTAACTTTTTTAAGTCTTTACAACTTGGTGTACTCTTCTCTTGCTTCTTTGGTATTTTCGAAATTTCAACAAAGTGGGCATTTTGGTTTACTCTTTCCAAAAAATCAGCAGTATTTACTCTTTCCAAATCGGGAACGCCTACTTATTTGAAGTCGACGTCACGAGTGATTATCAGCTGCAATGTAAACAGTAAACAACATGTTAGAGATGTTTTGGACCATTCGCAGAAATTTCTTACAAACTATACTACAAGGCGAACTTTACTATTTCTGTTTTTCTTTTTTTTTCTGTTTAACATTGAATATATAATACTTGGGTAGATCGTCTATACAGTATTATATAATTTTTATAGATTATATATGTTATTTTATATTTGCCGAGATTAGTCTTTTCTTTGTTTTTCTCATCTTGTTTCTTTTTTTCTATTTGTTTTTTATTTGGTACCTCGGTTAGGCTTAGTAGTTGCCCTCTTTTATACTTCCCAATTTTATTTTCTTTTCTTTTCTTGTGATGGATTTAAAATCATTCTACCATCGAAGCTAGGTGAGAAGGATTTAAAGAAAAAGGTGGTCTTGATATAGCTAACAGCAGCTATTCAGTGAGTACAGGGATAACTTAGTAATAACTTACAGTGAGTTGTGGGTCTCTGTATAAGAAGAACTAGTTGCCACGGCATGTCATACCTGGGTACTTCAGTATCGAGTAGTAATGCCACCGAAATGGATTTTTGAAAAAGGCCTATTTCGTCTTCATTAGAAAAAATTAAAATTTTTTATAAGAAAGAGCAATAAAATTTATATAGATATGTTCTTTATAATTTCGTCTATTCAAATAAAGTATCAAATAATTTCATCTTTCAAGTAAAATAGATCAAAAACAATTTCGTCTTTAAATTTTAATTTCGGGGTTTAGAACCCGAAATGCTTTCGTCCTCATGTATAGTATCGAGTGAGTTTTTATTAAATTTAGAAAGATTTTAGTTAGTAGCCGGAAAATTGTAATGTAGCATAACAACTTACTATCCCTTAAACTGTAATCCAGGCAAATTTGCCTAGATTTTTTTAGAAATATTACATTTTTTTAAATAAAATAAAAATTTATTAAGCATATGGGGTATACTTTATTTATAGAATATTTTCTTTAAAAGATATTTTATAAATTTTATTATGAAAATTTTTTAAAATTATTAATAAGGCCGCACAAAATTATATACTTGGTTTTCATATCATGGGATAGTGATCAGTGACCCGGCCGCACGGCTTTTTTTTTTTATAAAAAAAAATTTTTTTTAAATAATTGGCCACACAAAATTACTTACTTGGTTTTCATATCATGGGACAGTGTTAGTGACCCGGCTGCATGGCTTTTTTTTTTTATAGTAAAACTTTTTTTTTAAATTAGTCTTGTTTTATCTTTATTATTACTATTCAGTTATTTATTTAAAATAAATAAATAAAAAGAATCGCTAAAATTTTTCTTTAATGCTTGTTTTATAGCTTATAAAAAAATATGCTGCTATTATATAACTAAAGCCATATAAAATTATATATTTGGTTTTTATATCACGGAATAATAATCAGTAACCCAGTCGTATAGCCTTTTCTTTTTATATAATATTTTTTTTAAATAATGTTAAAAAAAAAAGCTTGTTAAAGCTTATTATTTACGGACCAGATACTCAATATAAACTTTTTATCTTATTTCAGCATTTTTTGTCACTGATTATAATGAAATCGGATTAAAATAAAATATAGATTTTTATTTAATTCTCTAAAACCCATTTATACTTGTTAAACTCTACTCTAAAACTAACATCTAACCTTAACACCCTAACCTTAAAAATGTGCTCCGAAAATTTTATTTTAATTTTTTTATTCTATACATATTGGCCTGATTAATCGATAATCGCTGATCTTTAAAAGAAGCCATAACGAAGGAATGAAGTGACTTATTTTGTTGCTTGATCACAAGATTGCTATTATTTGTAGATCAGATTAGCTAGTAGAAAAAAAAACATATCAAAATCCTTATTGTACCGTATATTATGTGAATGTATTTATGTAAGCAATTACTGGTAATCGTCTATGACTAATAGCTAGAAATTATCTCACCTGGTTCAAAGGTTGGGAAAGTCAGATTAGCCAAATTAGTTAGACTTTTTTGACTTATCTGATTTATCAACCTTGTTAATTAGCTGAATTAGTTTAATTAAGAGATGCAGTAATGTAAAAGAATAAATACGATGTCTTGTGTATTCACAATAAAGAAGTTCTGTAGCTTGTGAGCTCAAAGTTTTAGGGGAAGCTCAGATAGAGTTCAATATCGTTAAGTTATAAGCTTCGAAATTAGAGTAGAAGTGTTATCGTTAGTAATTCCCCTGATATTATTCATAAACAAATACTCCCGATAGGTGAAATTTGTATTGGTATAACCCCGTGACCTCTCGTAACATAATTTAGAGCTTTATTTGACCCTAGTTACTTGGACCAAGTTTATCCACGCCTCAATCGAAGCCTTACGTTATTAGTATTGAGTTAGAGTAGTTTTGTTGGTTATAGAGTGTATAGTTGGGATATTTACATGGAGGATTATATTTTAACTCTCACAACATATGTACGTATTGTAACTATTAAAGAGGGAGAGCGTGTACGTTTATCCAATTTAACTCTAATAGTTACTAGGAAATAAATTTCTGATTTACTCGAATAAAGGTCTCTTTAGCACTACACTAACTTACTTCCTTTATTTTTTTTTAAGTAAATCAAAGATACATTTGAATTTAATATACATTAACATGTTGTTTGACATGTTAACGTGTTGTTTAACATGCTATGTGTTATTCAACGATGGTACTACCAAGCCTAACACGTTGATGTGCTACTGAGAATGTTTATAATTTGTACCCCTTAACATGTATACATACTAACATGTTAACGGTGTTATGAAGATTTTTACAAAAAGAGTCAATCATCAAGTTTACACTACTGTTAACTACCGTATAAAAGACCCGGGTCTCTTACATCCACCATTATTAAAACCTAATCTTAGACCCGGGTCTAGTACATGTGGAACGTTTGTACCATTAGAAGGGAAAATTTAAAAAGCATGCATAATTTTCATTCATAGTGGGCAACCTAGATATTTAAAAAACCCATATTTGGTTATTGTAGATTTTGAGCAGCATTTAATAAATAGAAATGAAAGTTGTCAATACTAAATAAAAAAATCTATATACAAATATAAAACTAATAGAGAAATTCGAATCTCTAATGTCACAATTTTGAATTGACAGTACGTATACCATATGCGGTACTATACTATAATGTGACTATAAATTTTGATTGAAACTATATGATAAAAACTGGGACTTCTTACTTGAGTTAACATTTGATAAAGTTACAGGTATATATTTTTAGTAAAAGCATCTCTCGGTGTAATGTTAGTTAAAAGAAATGAGAACCCTGAATACATTTATATCACATTATTTTTTTATATCACCTTTGGTTGTACACTTAATAATGCAATTTTCTAAAAAACATAAGTGTAACTGTACAATTTTGACATTTTAATACTAGTAAACATAGTAGATATCACGTCAATTATCACGACGAACGTTTTTATAGTCTATTCAGGGGCCCTAAGAAATGTTGTAAAATAGTGCAGATTCAATAAAATCATAGCTTAATTCTGCTGTGCGAAGCGAGGCCACACATGAACGTAAAGCTAATCTTAAAACAAGGTCAATGCATATATTTATGCACTCTGAATACTGTAGTCGATTTGAATATGACTGCTAATTTGATTTTTAAACATTAGCTTAATTAGCAATAAATTTGTCAATTATAAACGGTCTTGTAATTTTTGTTAACATTTGGTGGCACAGCTGTCATATGATCACGTGCTAGTTGAATAGATAGTTTTTATTGGTCGACATAATAAAAAAAAATTTTACAATTTCCACCTTGGCGACCCGGCCGGGTTATGAAAACCAAGTATATAATTTTGTGTGGCCTAAACTTTAAAGCAATAAAAGTTTAAAGTTGGGTGTGGCAACTTAAAGAAGTTGGTAAGTTGGCACCCCCCAAGTGGCAGGTCTAGGGTTCAAATCCCACTGACAACGCTTTGAAAAAAATGGATCTGTGTTCCGGTAACTGTTTCCTGTCGATTGGTTGGGTACATTACCTGTAGTCCTTGGTTACCATCTCGAATGGGAGCTTTCGGATGAAGTTGTATTATGTAATACAGACAAATCCAAGGAACCAGGGAAACAGAAACCCATTTGGCAAGACCCGAGTAAGGAGATAGCAAAGATCTTTGACGGTGCTACCAAAACCGGAATACTGGACCGGAGCTAAAGTACCAGACGTCGACCTCAGGGACAAGGTCTACCAACCTGGCCGCCGGATCAGGTATCAGAGGAAAAGGATCTATGCTATAGAAGTAGGTACCAGGGGGTGAAAAACCATAGTGGCACCTAATGCCGGGTAGATCAACCCTTCCAGGCCAACTGGATTGGAAGTCTAGGAAAACCGTGAAAGGACCGGTAGGAAAGTGATAGTGGGTACCGAGGTTGGAGCGAACCTTATAAGGGCAGAAGTAGGTAATAGTAGCGGTTGGGTATCCCCTAACTGCAAGTTGTTTGCCTCAGTGAATGCGTAAGTTACCGAAGTGTAGGTATTACCTGGGTGGGACAGTGACTGCTCTACCAAGTTTTCCGCCGAGGATACAAAATTAAAATGGGTCCTAAGGATGACGAATAAGCATCCGAAACTGGCTGACTAACTGCTTATGTAACAGGCCTGTTCCGGTAATACAGGATGGGTTGGCAGGAGGAGCAGGGATCAGAGGGTTTAAATAGGCAATCCCCTAGTCGGGTTGCAGGTATGGTAGCTAGTGTGGAACTCGCGGAGTAACCTTCGGGCGGACTACTTAAATTAGACGACCAAAAGTTGTACATGTGGCTAGTTGTATCCTCGTCAATGTAACAAACGCAGGTGGCCCTTAGTGGGACACTAACCCAAATATCCTGAATAAAAAATTCCTCAGTCCCAAGGCGGACCAAGGCGGACACTTTAAAAAAAAAAAAAAAAGTTTAAAGTTTTTATTTTAAAATTTTTACTATAAAATTTTTCTTTAGGTTTTCTTAAATTTTATA
>QKWP01003055.1:19199-29796 GCA_003550325.1 Gigaspora rosea | reverse complement strand
TATTAGACTCCAACAATTGCAAAACAACCTATGGTCCACAACTAATATTTTTCAACACCTACAACCAACTATTGATGGCCCCAACAGACACACAACCAATTTCAAAATTATCCAGCTTTTCAACCTCTTGGGCATTACCGTCCTAGCTAATCCGGGCGTCCTATGGCCCAAGACAATTAACAATAGTTGCACACCACTTGAAAGCATCCTCTCCAAACACCCAAAATACAAAACCTTCAAGCAATAGCTACGTTATAACCACATCCTCTATCTAGAACAATTGAGCTCAGCAGACAACAACATCCTGCTTGAATGGCAACATATCTCGTCTAGACTCCTTTACCTCCCTAGAGGGAAAAAACCACTCTGGTTCTCACACTTAGAAGACACAATTCTATCTCACAAACTCCAACGTACTATTTCCCCAAAGCTCAGACCCAACGGGTTTACCCCATTTGCCTATCAAACAAGCTCAATACCCAAATTCTGTAAACCATGGTTACTAACATACAAAGACAATAAGATCATAATTGGACAAATAAGAAAAACCTTTAAACAGACCAATACAGTCTCTATCACATACTGGCAACACAACATAGATTTGTCCCACTTCAACCAATACCCCCTCCTCCCAGTTCAATGTTCTCACTGCACCGGTTGTCACCTCAACTCAAACCGTATTACAAGTTGCTGCACTCTAGAAGTTTCAGCAATTCTTTCTACCCAATTCTTGGGCAGGAAAACTACTAACAAACAACTCAAATTCAATGCTAACTACATTAACCTTATCTATTCAGTAGCAATCAAGCACCCTCTCGCCACCCCACCACTACCTACAATACACATTACTGATTCACTAGTGCCAACCCTCTTCCATGACAATGAGGCTTCACAAAATCTCCTCAGAATTGCACATAACAACTCTGCTGCCCAGCACTTCACTTTCTACACAGATGGTTCTGTGGTGGAAATTGGCACCACCCAATGCTCTGTGGGCATCGGCTGGGCACAAATTCACAATAATCAAATCACCCACTAGTTCGCAGCACAAGCACACAGCTGGCCTTCATCGTACAAAGCCGAGCTCTTGGCTATCCTTTCAGCTATATCTACTATACCACGTAACTCTACAGTTGATATCTTTACAGACTCCCAGTCCGTAATCTCCAAATACAATAAGCTCCTAACCACCTCCAGACAGTCCTCCAAATACTTCAAGTTTAACTCTTGGTCAGCCTGGCACACCCTCCTTAATGCTATACAGGCATTCAACATCCAGCTCAGCTTCTACAAAGTCCAAGCACACACAGATGACAGCTATAACAATCTGGCAGATCGCTTAGCTAGAAACTATACACTTCAACACAAGCTACTCTTCAACCATGCAAACTTACACAACCCATACCTCTTTCTGCAGTGGAAAGGACACTTCGTGGAAAGCCCAACAAGGCGTTTCATTAGAAATATCTGCAAAGCACACATAATTGCTATGTGGTCATCACAAAAACGTTGCACAAAATAGACACACTTCTCTCACTATATAGACTGGAATGCCACCTGGTTATACTTTAACAACAACCAAAAAAGCTCTAACCATTTTACTAATCCTAAACTTAACTATCAGAAATCATTCAAAATCAAACTCCTTCTTAACAACCTCCCAACATACTCATACTTCCACACAATATATCCAGAAAAATTCACGTCACCCAACTGTTTCCATTGCAACCTCCCTGACTCACCTCTACACTGGCTTAGCTGCCAAAACTTTTCTTTTCTTTACGAAATCATTCGCTCTGTTATACATGAGGTTACTAAGAGCTTAGAACTCCCACCCACCCAACTAGACAAACTAGTACAACTGATCCTTACTCATCCAGCATTCAACCCTAACTCATCCTTTTTATACCTGTACTCGCTAAACTCCACGCTCAAAGGTCTTATCCCAAGACCCCTAATCGAAGAAATACAGCCCTTTGATCTATCTTACAAACAAGCATCACAAGTCATCATCAAAATCCTCCTAAAACTATCAGAAGAGATATATGAACAGATATAGAAGCCATACTGTACCTCCCTTGCCCAATGGAAAAGAATAAACAAAACCTTTCTAAATACAAACGCACCCAAATACAACAACAATATCCATCTCACAAAAAGTCACACCAGCACAGAACCTATATATTCAGCTGCCTTTGCGGCCTCCCCGACAAATTACACTCTGACTCTAACAACTGCCCACTGATAGGCCAAGCCCTTCGAAAAGTTAGCATTTGGTCCATAATGTGAATCAAATACAGTACACCTACAAATAGTATTTTAACCATCCAAATCTAGGTGAGTTTTGACCACTCTAGTAGGTTTAGGTCGCAGATAAATTAGTCTGAGCTTCTATTCTTGCATGTAATTTATATGTATTTGTCCTTGTACAATTTAAGTTTTTATACATTATATGTAATTACTTATATAAATTACCCAATAAAAGATATAAGCAAGGCCTCACCTTAAAAAAAAAAACCAAAATTTACTAATTGATTCTAATATTGTGCCCTAAGAAAACTTGTTCAGCACATAAAAATATATCATTTCGGCATATTTAATTTTATATTTCTTGAAAATTTAAGAAAAGATGCTTAATTTTGGATTTTTTGATCAAAAATTCGAAATTAAGCATCTTCTCTTAAATTTTCAAGAAATATAAAATTAAATATGCCGTAATGATGTATTTTTATGTGCTGAACAAGTTTTCTTAGAGCACAATGTTAGAATCAATTAGTAATATTTGGATAATCATCAGTGAATTATAAATACGTAATATTACGTAAGATATTACGGCCCGTAATATTATGAAAATTTTACGATTGCCATGGTTTATTACGTAATATATTACGTTATATTACGGTAATATTACGGTTATTATTTCGAAATATTTCGAAATATATTGCGAAATATTGCGAAATAGACCAAATAAAAAAATGCAAATTACCTCCCCTACAGGGGTCGCATACTTATGCGGATCAATAAACTAATGCGTGCAGGAGGTAATATTTTGATATTTTCGCATTATTTCGCAATATTTTGCAAATTATCAAAATTTTTAAAATTTTTTAAAAAATAAATAAACAATATACATATTCACATAATTATGCTTTTTTACAGTGTTTCGAAATATTTCGCATAGTTTCGCAATTTAATATAAAATTTTTATTTTTTTTATTTATTATTATTATACATTATATTTTACATTTATTAAATATACATTTTTTTATTATATATTATATATTATTTTTATATTATTACAAATATTTTAAACTAATTTCGCAATTCGTCACATCTAATTCTATTACTATATACAAAAAACTAGTCCTATACACTTATTTTTGCTCACTTCACAGTTAGCTATTATCTTTGCTTCTTTGTTTTCTATCGTTCTTGAAAGTGTCAGAAGTCGTAGTTTGTATGCGCAAGGTTTCGAGAAGTTGTTTGATTATCTCGCAAAGTGCCGAAATAAAATAAATTAATAAAAAAAATTTTAAAAATAAAACAAAAACAAAAAACATGAAACGAAAAAATAAATGAAGCGAAACCTTGCAAGAACTTGCAAGAACTTGCAAAAACATGTGCTCATTTCTCTAAAAAAGCATTCTTGAAAATTTAGAAATTGCTGGAGGTGTGTTCTTGAAAGTTTCGGAAGTCGTAGTTGGCATGCGCAATGTTTCAAAAAGATTTGTTTTTCTCACAAAGTGCCGAAATAAAATAAATTAATAAAAAAATTTTAGAAATAAACCAAAAAAACAAAAACAAAAAACACGAAATGAAAAAATAAATGTGAAAACTTGCGAAAACTTGCACCCATTTCTCTAAAGAAGTGTCCTTGAAAATTTAGAATTTGCTAGGAGTATGTTCTTGAAAGTGTTGAAAGTCTTAGTTGGCATGTGCAATGTTTCGAAATGTTGTTTGTTTTTTTTCGCAAAGTGCCGAAATAAAAAATAAATTAATAAAAAAAATTTTAAAAATAAACAAAAAAAAAACAAAAAAAAAACAAATGAAGCGAAACATCATTTCTCTGAAGTAAGAGTTCACGTTCTTGCAAATTCAGAAATTGCGAAAGAAGTCGCGAAGTGCCAAAAAAATCTAGAAGTGCCAAAAAAGTCTGTGTTGGTTTTCTTTCAAAGTGCCAGGAAGTAAAGGTTCTTTTCTCACAAAGTGTCTGAATAAATAAATTAATAAAACAAATTAAAAAAACAAAAAACAAAATACAAAAACAAATTATGTCTAACAAAAAAATAAATAAAGTCCTTTATTTCTTTAAGGGTAGGGTGAATGTAGATCATTTTTTATATAAGTATATCAGCTAAAAAAATATTACACAAAAATGTAACGCACGTTACATATAAAAGTTTTTAAGAAGATAATTAATTCTGACAAAAATTTTACAGTAGATATATTAAATCCTTCTAATTATAGTAATAAAACTTCACACCCCTGTGATATTTGAAAAAACCATACTTGCATATACCTATAATTCTTCCTAACTTGATCGAAATTTGCCTAAGTTACACAAATAAGGAAATCGTTCTATCTGCCTTCTAGAATCATGAGAATGCCAATTGTGATTGGTCAAAAATCGCATGATTCAAAAGACACTTTCTAAAAAGACACGACGTTCTTACGTTCTTATAAAGCGTTCACTTACTGTAGAAGATATGTTTAATACAATTATTATAGTCATCATACACTTTTTTTTGACAGCCACTTCTGCACTTTTGTTTTGCGACATACTTTATTCTCCTACATAAAAGCCACTTTTGTTATGCAACTCTATCTAATAACGATACAATTTATTAAACTTCCATTACTAGAATCTTGAAATATCATAATGCACTTTTCATTTTGTTTTAGTCAATCCTAAACTATGAACTAATAATACTACATCCTGGCAATTAAAGTTCGTATTTATTTAATGCGTATTTTTTTCCTCTTGAAATAAAAATGGATTCTGAACGACTTCATGATTTTAGTTACAACTATAGATTCAATATTAGTGTTAAGAAGGACGCAAAGAAGGCTTTTAAATATTATATGAGAACAGCTAAGTTGGGAAATCCAGATGCAATGCATGATGTTGGTCTTTATTATTGCTATTGAATTGGAGTAGAGATAAATTACCAGAAATTATTTGAATATCATAAGAGAATTGCTGGTTTAGGTTGTACTAGGCAATGTGTAGTGGTATGTGTTATAAATATAGAAAGTAGGTCGATCAAGATTATAATAAAGCATTTGGATACTATCAAAGACCTGCTAATATGGGGTTGTAATGCAGCAATATATAATATAGCCTGATTTAATCGAAACAGTCGGTACAAGGAGAGATATTCGAAGTGCAAAATGTTGGTTCAGAAAATAGAAGTCTTTTGAGAACTAGTAAATCACCAGATCATATCAATCCTGAACTAAGAGAATATTAGACGACGAGAGATTTAAATTATCATAGATTGATTATAATGAGTTCAAAAACATCAACGAAAAGGAAAGAGAGAATTTGCAACTGTATATTATGCATGTTGGTTCAATAGAATTAATAGTGCACAGAAATATGGTGCACTTAAAGTGATTCGTGATTCAAACGAAAATGAGTGAGAATTTATTCAGACTTTAAGTGCAACAATTGCTCCTGCCAATCAAATTAGTGATGAAAGTAATAAAATTATAAAAGAAACTAAGAGGATTCAAATCAAATAGTAATGTACAGTATTTTTTGTTTATACTTACTGTTATTCATATCATTATTTATAGTAATTCACGTAAATCTGAACGCATATTAATGTTCTTTTATTAAAGAAAATCCGGTATACAATATTTAAGGCATTTATTTTTTAAAAAAAATAATTCTTTTCGACTGGTTCATCTTATCCTCTTTCTTTTTGAGAAGATGATGGTACTTATTCGAAATTTATATTAACTTATAATAAAAATAAATAACAATTAAAATGATAATGATTATAAGTATAATAATGATGATAATTATAATTATTTGCTTTAAAAGTCAAGTAGAAAATTAATTTGTGTTATTCAAAATATTAAAGGTTTAAATCTAGGTGGCTCCAATGGGTCTTCATATTGCAGGCAAACACAGGAACAATGTGCCCATAAGTATTTTGGTCCAGACTTCTTACATTTTAATAAAATCGAGCGTAAATTTTTAGAAATAATTTTTGCGAAGAGTTTTTCAGCCAAAAAAAATTAGAAAAAGTAGTGCAATTTAAGGCGAATCTTTTAGAATTAGGTGCGTTCTTTAATAATTAAATAAATTAATATGATATTTTAATAATTTCATCGATTAAAAATCTGATCATAGTAAAATTATTAATATTACTAACATAGTTTTGATTTACCACCCTAGTACGTATGTACAAGTAAGCCGCGATGGGCACTAATTTGTGCAATGTAAAATTATTTGGGCCCATTTGTAATATTTTCAAATATTAGGCCTTTATAAATAAATATTTTTAAGTTGAGCCTGCATTTATAATTATTTTCAAACTTGTGTCCCGATATGCAAATTCCACTTCATAATAATAATTATTATTGAGTTATTTGATATATTAGGTGATAAAAAAATACCCATTGACAAAATGTTTCAAACTTTGAAAAATCGCCTAATCCACAATACAACGATTATACAAACCACAAAATTACTTTATTCTATATTTAGTTAGTTTTTTAGTATCTACGTATTCTAATTTTCATTACCGGGAAAAGGACCCTGAAGAACTCTGATACAACTCAGATGATTCTATAAAAGGAAATTTTGCATAGAAATTCATCAAACGTTGTATTTTTATATAGTAAATTTTTAAATTTTGCCCTATTTTATACATCTATTTAACTAAAATACTGCTAAAATTATACAAACTTAGATCTGAGTTGTATCAGAGTTCTTCGGGGTCCTCCGGGAAATCTTCAATTTTGGGAGTTTTGTTTTAATGTAGTTTCCATATTCTATATATTCTATTATGAGTATTTAAAATTAAATTTTTTGTTTCATTTTGTAGAATTGTAATTGTTTGAATTCTTTAATGTATTTAAACCTGAATTTTGCCTTAATAAATTTTCTTCTAGACCTGATAAATTATACAAAAATACATAATATATAATTCATACCCAAAGGCAACTTATACAACTAATCTCTATATATCTTTCTATTGTGCAATTATTATCTCTTGTTAACAAGCATCCAATTAACTTCTAATAAAAAATGTCCAGATGGTATAAAACATATATTAATGCTATGCCAGACAAAAGAACCTTAATAGAAAATTCAAAAATGGGTTGGCTTGTTAGAGAAATTAATCCAGAATTAGAGGCCTTAGTTCTGCATGGCCATCTCAAAGAAATCTCTCTCACAGAGAACATTCCTCAATTCGCTGGATATTATCATTATAAACCCAAAATTGAAAATGAAATTTGGATTCCTTTATTACCTGGATATTCAATCTTTTTTCAAATGTCACAAAAAATTTGGAAATTTAGTATTTTAAATGAAAATTATTACCTTAAATTTCAATGGTGCAGTTATAAAATTGATTCTGATTTTAGCTAGCTACGTGATATAGACTTTGATTTTCGTCTTTTTAGATCCCAATTTGAAAAACTTACTGCCAATAGTTCACGCTCATTTCTCTACTTTCTTGGATTCTTGGAAGCTGAAAACATTGCTATGTTACAGGCAGTTGTTGCAAAGCAGTATCCAAATATTTTTTCTAATAATCAACGAATGTTAAATGCAAAAATGCAGGAAGATAGATTACGATCTAGTTTAAACAGAATAAGTGAGAGATCAAGTATAATATCAAATAACATTTTGGAATCAACAGAAATTCCAATAAAAGAAGGCTTATTATTTGAAAAACATGGTAAGGCTTTATCATTAGAGGATACTCAAATATTGATGCTAGAATACAAAAAAAGTCAAACCAGAATTTATGGTCTTAATCGAAAAATAAGTAATCTACAAAAACGTATAAAAGAATTAGAAAATAAAATAGATGAAAAAATGACAATTCTTGATGAGAGTAATTTGTTAAAAACCAGTATTGATAGCACGATAAAATCTGCTTAACTTGGCTCCACAATACTAGTTTCTACAGAAAAATACCTTTCACTAGTACTTACACAACCTTGTCCTAAATGTAATAATAACAGTCTTATGAATAAATCTTGGAATATAATACCAATTGGATTTCAAGTTAAAAGCACTGTAGAATGTATAAAATGTGCATCCATTTCTGAATACACAAATGAATCAAAAGAAATTCTATTAACAAATGCTATAGCTGCTGCAGGACTTGCAGGAGGAATATCTCGTAATGCAATACAGAGTTCATTAGCTATAATAGGAATTACAAATCAAACAAGCAATAAAACTTATTATAAATATTAAAAATTATATTTTGCACCTCTTATAGCTAGTACAAATTTGAGTATAAAAGAAGCCCAGCAAAAATGCATTCAACATACATTATCACAATGCAAAAAATCTTTATCTGTAGGATTTGATTGTTCATGGTCTTATGTCGAAATGCAAATCAGGCTAGTGGAGAACTTATATATCAAGAAATTCCATCTGGTAATAATATTTTATATATTAGTATTTACTTAATCTATAATTAATTTTAATCATTTTATATTAGATTATTTTCACAAACTGATTATTGCATTTCATGTGGTTGAAAAAGCCAGACTTGTGAAAGATGAAGGGGTTGTTAAAACAATTCACCAAGGCAATTTTGACAAATCCTCAAGACAAATGGAGCACGCTATTTTAATTGAGATATTAAATCAAATTAGCCCATCATTAGAAGAAGCTGACTTACATTTAGATATATGTATTGATTGTTATTTGGATTCAAACAAGTCCCTTGCGAATATACCTATTGTTTCTAATATTTATGCAGATCTAAAACATTTAACACGCAATATTAGAAACTCTTTGCAAAGTATATACTATTTATTGCTTTTTTTTAAAAAAAAATAATAATTATAATAACCTAGTATTAATAAATTTTTTTTAGATAAAAAAATATTCAATTTCATGCATTTGAAGACCATATAATGCGCTAGTTTTGTAGAGGTATTTATTCTGCAGCATTACGGCATGCTGCTCTTGATCCTCATGCACCAATTGAAGAAGAAACTCGTATTATGCAAGTAGAAGGACTTATCTATCATTTACAAAATGATTATACACGATGTTGGTCAGATGTATGCTGGACAAAAGATGATCCAGAAATTATTTTGCAAGAACCAACCCTGTGCTATTCATCTAATGATCGAATAAATGAATTTCGAAAACTTCTTGAATCAACATATCGTGTACCTCATGGTCAAAAAACTGTTACATTAAATAAAACATCCCAAAATGAAGCTTTTAATAGAGTAAAACTTGTTTATATGGATAAAAAAATTGATTACTGGAAATCATTTGCTGCACGTCATGCAATGGCTATATTGCATTATAATGAAAGATATACTTATTTACTTTCTGAGCTTCAAGAAATATATTGTGGAAAGCCATTTGAATTGGCAGATCTGCATAATATTAATGCAATAGAAAGTGCATGTTCTGCAAAACAAAGATAGAATGTAGAAAAAATACAACATCATAATAAAACACGAGCTGAAAAATATGCTAATGAGCGTAAAGAATTAGCAGGTTTCAATTTTGACCAGGTAATTAATATCAAATAGTATCAAAATTCAATACTGTATTTACCTAATATTAATAATAATTTAATGGCTATCCGTTTCACATTTGTGCTAAATTTAGTACAATATAAAAAAATATTTTTTGAGCCATCTATTTAATAAATTTTATTCAAACTTTACTCAAATAAATTTTGATATTAGACTAAAATTTGTGTACAATTTGAATAATATTTATTAATAAAAATTTTTTATAAATTAATTTTAAAACTATTGTTTTTTTTTTGAAAATTTTCTATACTTAATTAAGTACAGTAATAAAAATTAATATTGCTAAAAAATTTTGATAAAATTATAAAAATATAAAATTTTTAGATTATATTGGTTCTAATTTAATTGTAAAAAAATTATTTTATTTAAAAAATAATTTTTTAAAATAGTTTATATAAGCCTGTTTTATGGTAATACAAGTCTAAATATAGTTAGTCTATTTCTATATTTGTATAGTAAATCATATGTTTTTATTAATAAATTTTATAAAAAAATCACTAAACTTAAATTTCTTATAACTTTTTATCTACTGATCCAATTTTAATAATTTTACTACTATTAAAATCAGAAAAGCTAGCTCCACAACATATTACAATTTGAAAGAAATTTAATCAAAAATTTTACTATTTATATTTTTTTTAAAAAATTTGACTAAAACTTTAATATTAAAAAAATATCTAAATAATTTATTATTTCTAATATATTGTATATTAATGTAATATATTAAAATTTTATAATTAATAATTTATTTAATTAAAACTAAGTTTTAGGATTAAATATACTATAGTTTAAATAATAAAAATAAATAAAAAATAAATAAAATATATTTTAGTTAAAT
>QKWP01003055.1:0-18233 GCA_003550325.1 Gigaspora rosea | reverse complement strand
AAGAAATAAGCCTACAAAAAGAAATAAACAAACCTATTAGCTTAGAAGATCATATCAAAATAATTGCAAAAGAAATTTTCAAATTTACTGAATTGAGACCTGGATAAATGGATGCAATAAAATATTATGTAAAAAACAAAAAGGATACACTTGTTATTATGAAAACTGGTAGAGGAAAATCCTTTTGTTATGCTACTGCGGCTATTCTTTTTGATGGTCTTATGGTTGTTATTTCTCCATTAAAGTTTCTAATTCAAAGTCAAGTGGTTAGTATAAAAATTAGGAGTTTAAAATTAAAAAATAAAATTAATAATAAGTATCTAATCAGCATTATCTTTAGAATCATTTTATCAAATTAGGAATTCCATGTGCTGGATTAGTGACTTCATCTCAAGGAACAATTGAACACGAATCAAAAATTATAGAAGAAATAGCTCTTGGGTTTACTCGTTTACTTTATATTACACCAGAAAAGCTATTGCTTAATAGTTCTCTTAAAAAGTTATGCAGCCGCTTGCATGAAAAAGGAGAACTACAATTTGTAATTGATGAAGCTCATTGCATTTTTGAATTTCAACATTTCAGGTAAAAGCTATAAATAATATACTAAAAATAAATTAAAATTATTATTAAAAAAATAAATTATTTTTAGAGAGGAATGGGGAAAATTAGGCAAATTGAAAAAATATTTTTCTAAAGTTCAGATTATGGTTCTAACTGCAATTCTATCCCAAGATAATGTATATGCTCTTAGAAATAATTTGAACATTAGTGAAGATAATTTTGAAATTGCAAAAGGTAGTAATCTATTGCGCAAAGAATTATGTTTTTCAGTTCAAAGCCGAAAAGAAAATAACTTGGCATGGACAAGTGATGTAATAACATTAATAAAAAGTATAGAAGTTGGTTGTACAATTATTTATTGTTCACGAATCAAGGATTGTAAAGATGTTTATGAAGCACTAAATTTAAAAATAGAAGAAATACAATTAGATTATATATCATGGGCAACTGCAAGAAAACCACAAAGCAAATGTGATGAAAAAATGGAATCAAGGTAAAATACATTTAATGATTGCGACATCAGCATTTGGCATGGGTATAGACATGCCTGATGTTCATCTGGTTTTGTATTATAATTGTCCTATGAATATGAGTAAGTATATATTTACTACTTAGTATATAGTATTTAGTTATTATTAAAAAAAATACTAACTTCTGCAAATAGCCAGTTTTATTCAACACTCAGGACAAGCTGGACGTGATCAAAAAAATTCAAATTGTGTTATTCTTTATGCAGAAAAGGATATTCGCACTAATTATACTATTATCGCAGGAGATAGAGAAAGGTATAATCAATATTGTTATTTTTTTTGTATTACTATCTCATGAAAATTATATCAATATAGTAATGAAAATAATGATGAAAATACTCTTGATCAAGAACTATACCTAGCTAAAGCACAGCATGAGTTATTTGAGATAAGATATTATTGTCTTACCTTATATGAGTGCCAATTTCAACTAGTATCATGATATCATGCATGGCCAAATGATCCAATTCTACCAGAGTGTAAATTATGTGACAACTGCATAAGGCGTAAAAAAGATAATGTGGCATCTTTCAATGCACAGTTGGATATTTTAAAGTTGCTGCACACTATTATGTGAAAATAATACTAAACAAATCATACCTTTAGATGTTGTAGAGGTTTTTGGTTGTTCAAAAGGTGCTCGACTTCGAGGTAGAGGATTAAATTTGCTAGATCTTCTTGATTGTGAAAAGCCTAAACTTTTAAATACAATAGCATTAGCTGAACTGGCATTGGCTGATTTGGTTTGTCGAGGCTTTGTAAAACAAAGAATTTGGTTGGAACGAAAAACTAATAAGAATTATTTGATGTCTAGTATAATGATAGAAGGTATAGTAGAAAATGCAGATTCACTTGTAAAAAATGAATCTTGGTTGTACTGGAAATAATTGTACTTGCTATGGTGCTATTGTTAATAAAAAAATTGAAACTTGTTCAAGTGCATTTCAAATGGTATGCTTAGGTCTACACTTACTACACCTCCTACAATTGTTCTAACAGAAGAAAAGAGCAATTGCTAATTATTTTTTGGTAGTAAACTGTTTTTATATGGTCATTCTAATTGTTTAGTTTCCACACCCCTTTGGCAATATAACTTAGTATTTATTATAGCTATTGTATGGGTCTAACATAACAACCCATACATCACAATTTAATCTTTTTTATTTTTCTTTTATTTTCATTTGTTCATCTTAATGATCCCTTTTTTTAAATATAAAGCAGCAATTTTAATGTTTTTATTCATTGCAGCCATAAAAAAAACTTCGAGCCAAAGCAATATGCCAAGTGTTTAATTAATACTATATAATTCACCAAGTCCAAATAGGGATCTACACGATTTTTGCCCTGCAACAAGTCAACTATCTTTGCAGCAGCTCTCAACCTACTATTCTATTTTTCAAGTCTAAAAATAACTTCAATGTGTAATTTTTTGGAGCGAAGGAATAAGACTGCCAAGTACAGCAAAGCTGGTCCCAATTTATCTCTATTTATTCTGCTATATACAATAATACGTTTATCTGAACCTAAAAAAATTAGTAAGAGATTAAATAAAATTTTAGGATAGCTTTCTAATTAGTTTGATACTTACTCATAACAGCTGTATGAACTGTACGTCCTTCAATTTCTTTACCTGTAGTATTTTATATATCGAATATTTAACAATAATCATTAATAACTAATTATATACAAATTAAATAACGATAAAGATTACATACATTGATTAGCCACACAATATCGAAGCTTATCGATAATAGGTTAAATATCGATGTATGTAGTATTAACTTCACATCCAAATGCGTCCTTTCCTGTGTGAACTAAAAGATTTGGTTCAGTTAATAAGAGCTTTAAAAATGGTTCCCGACCTCATTCATTCGTCGCCCAACAATTAAAAATTTTAAAATCTCCGTTATGAGAATTTAAAAGTTACCAAATATAGTCTTCGCTGCTATGAAAGTTTTAATACAGTCTTCGCACAGTTATAACAACTTTAAAATCGTTCAACTTCTTCCAACTAAAAAAATTTTAACTGAGAATTTTAAAAATATTTGACTGAAATATAGTCATTTAACGAAAATAAAGCCAAATTCAGGTTTACTTTTTATGAAACATAGTTCCGGATACTGACTGTAAAATCAAAAATTATGGAGGAATTGGAGATAAGAAAAAAAAAAATAGGCTGGTCTTTTTAAATCTCCCACAATAACCTTCATGGTTTTTTTTTTATATTTAGTTGTAGCTTTTTTCTTTTTCTCAATGTGCTGCTTTGGCATTGATTTTTACATATTTTAATCACGAGCCTCTTTTGCATCGTCAAAAGCCTCTTCTCAATTACTCATTAATGATTTTTGAACCTCCCAGAGTAGCTCGAGCCTTGAAAATTAAACTATAACCATAAGTGTGAATTAGAGATGGGAAGGTTGCCCGCTGTGAATAATTTTGGGTTCTGAAGAATTAAAAGCAAATCAAATTACTCTCCAAAGAAGAGATGAAGTAATTCAATAAACGCGTTAAATAAATGTTAAGCTCACCCATTGCTACACTAAAATGGTATATGATCCTTTAGAACTTTTCTTTCTAGCAAAAATCAAGACTTTACGAAGATATAAATTCTAAATTAAGCATTTTCTTTGGATCTAAAGAAAATAGACAAGAATAAAACACTATGTTGTTGTCCTTTACTTAGTTATAAACACTTTCTTTAAACTTTAGATTCATTTCCGTCGATTATCTGAGGTAGGTATTTAAAATATGGCGTCTGTCTAAAAAGAAGTATAAGATTAGCTACATAAGGCTTCAAGAGACAATATTTTCCAAATAAAATTTTGAAACCACCTTATAAGGAACGTTTCTATAAGGCTGAGAAAGAGGAAGAGAAACCAAGGATGAAGCCAAGAGGTTGAGAAAAGAAAAGGAGGCCGAGTACGAGCGAAAGAAACAAAGACAAGCTGAAGCAGAGAAAGACGAATGTAATTTTATTTTCAAGCTTTATATAAGACCCCGTCGATAAATAGTATTACAATTGTTTTTTAGGTGACAAATTTTATATTAATCGCTTATAATTCAAAAAAAAAAAAAGATGCCTGCTGGTAAACTGATTGGCATGGAAATTTCTAGAATCACCTGAGGTAATCAAATTTCATCTATGTTACATAAAAAAATTTTGTGCATAGGTTTATATGTAAAATGATCTATGTTCACCCTACCCTTAAAAAAGCGTTCTTGGAATTTAGAAATTGCCGGAGACGTTCTTGCATAGTGTTAGAAGTTTGGGTTGGCTTGCGCATAGTTTCGAAACGTTGTTTGTTTTCTTGAAAAGGTATTTTTGTAAAGTGCCGAAATAAAATAAAATTAAAAAAAAATTAAAAAATAAATAAATAAAAAAAATGAAAAAAAAACAAATGAAAACAAAAAAAACGAAACGAACGAAATGAAAATAAAAAAATGAAATGAAACAAAAAAGCAAAAAAAAAACCAAAATAGAAGAGCTAATTATAAACAAAAGATCTAATCTGATCTAGTAGTACAAAATTTGAACATTATTGAACTATTTTGACCTTTTTTTTTTTTTTTAATTCTTTGACGGTTTTGCTAGAGCTTAGTTAGGTTAATTACATAATTTATATCTAAAAAGAAAAATAAACTATCTAATCTATCCACCTAATATAGAAGTCTAACCTTATTCGGCTGCTTCGAGGAGTGCCCAAATACGACCTGTCATACCAACTTCTGAAAGTTGGGTCTCAATATCAAAATACCGTCAAGAACTATACCAGTAGGGTTTCCTACTAGTTTTAATAAAGTTTTCTATTGCAACTAATGTTGCATGGTTTATATCTAACAATGCAATGTCCCTTCTCCCTTCCTTCTGTCTCACTATCGAATTAGGAGTTTTTTGTTTCTTATGTTTACTCGATCCTACTCCTACTCCTTTATTAATGTTCTTTTGTACCCACGGGGTGGCTTCACTATTAGTAGACCTGCATGCTTCTGATTGTTTTGACCATTTCGTTATCCCTAGTCTTTTTTCCCAATCGATTATTTGATCACACCTTTTTTTCCAGATATCCTCATAGAAATAGTTCCAGTACCCCTGGAGGACTGCCATTATAGCAACCTTGGTGTCTCTGTAACTTGGGAAGAATTCGTTGAGCTTGTCTACCACCTTTTGGCTTATCAAACCTTTGGCCATGTTTAACCTAATACTAGCTCTACTATTCACTAGTCAAAATATTGCCACTCGTTATAACGAATGTTATAGGTTTTCAAGCTGAATGTACAATGATTTTTATTGCCTTTATTATAAGTCGAATGATTGCCACTTGGCGGCAATCGCTGCTACTCGGCAATCATTCGCCACTCTAAAAATCGGCATGAAATTGTAAATTGGAATCAAAATCGAATTTTCGTAACCATTCGGAAATAAATCGTTAAAAGTAGCACAGTACATTCATTTTAAATCGTTAAAATGGCATAACATTTGATTATTTAAACATCAAAATCGATAAAAAATCGAAATAGAATTTTCATAACCATTTGTAAATAAATTGTTAAAAGTAGCACAGTACATTCGTTTTAAATCATTAAAAATATCCATAACAATCGTTTATTTAAATATCAAAATCGATAAAAATCGAAACAAAAAATTTCGTAACTATTCGTTAAAAGTAACACAATACATTTGTTTTAAATCGTTAAAATAGTTATAAAAAATAGTTTAATTAAACATAAAATCGATAAAACTTGTTAGAAATCGGGGTTAAAAGATACTACTACATAAATCATTATAAAATATATTAAAAAACAAAAAACTAAAAAAAATGATTTTCAAAAAAAATTATTCCTTAGGTGCTTCTTCCACAGATGCCACAGACTCATCATCCGAATCTTCGCTTGTATATTCCGCAGTGTATTTAAGTGCGCCACGAATCTCGCCCATACTTGCACTTTCGCCGGTTCTGTACTCTCATTTTCATGAGTACAAAACTTGTTTATTATAGTCGGTACTATAAAATCAGCCTCTTTTTGCTGGTCTTTCCACAGGGGCATCTTCCGGTTCTTTTCTTTTTTCCAGTGCTTTCCCTTTTTCCGGTGCTTTCACTTTTTCCGGTGCTTTGCCTTTTTCCGTTGCTTTGCCTTTATTAGTTTCTGTGCTTTTATCGGTTTCCGTGCCTTTATCGATTTCTGTGCCTTTATCTGTTGCTTTGCTTTTTTCCGCTGCTTTGCTTTTTTCCACCGCTTTGCTTTTTTCTGCCGCTTTGTTTTTTTCTGCCGCTTTGTTTTTTTCTGCTTCTATGCCTTTTTTCGCCACTTTGCTTTTTTCCGCCGCTTTGCTTTTTTCCGCCGCTTTGCTTTTTTCCGCCACTTTGCTTTTTTCTGCTTCTATGCTTTTTAATACTTCTTCGATTTTTCTTCTTTTTTGTTCTTTCATATGATCATGTGCAACTTCTTCTTCTTCGGAAACGTAGGCCCAAACAGGTAACTCTTCAGGTCTAGCTACATCTAAAAAGAACGTATTATCGTCATAAAATTGTTTCCTCATTTGTGCGATGATGAGATCTTTTTTGCTTGTTCATCCAAAGTTTTTCTTAGCAAATTTCATAACTATAAAAATATCGGTAGTATTATTAAAATAGTTAGCATGATTAATTGAAATTTATGATTTCTACGATTGTTGAAATTTAGCAATAATTTGATTAAAAATCAATTTACCTCGTCAGAACGCCACGTATAATCATACACATTAGCATTTCTTTTCTTGTTGTCTTTAGCATTGGTCTCACTTATTTCTGGCGAGTGTATTTCGGTCCTTGAAAGTAAATTCATCAACCCTTTTCGCTCATATTTAATGATTCACTTTGCTTGTCGTTCATATAACGATTGTGCGCCTTTAATTCTTCGTGCTTTTTTCTGTAAGCAAAAAATATATAAATGCATTAAATAAAAAATAAATATAATATAAACAGTCATGTTTCGGATATTAATATTTATACTTACCGAACTTAGCCTGCAGGCTAAGTTCGGTAAGTATAAATATTAATATTCGAAAACTGGTTTTTTTTTAAAATAATAACATAAAATTTTCATACTTCATTCATCCTATTATTGGCATGAAGACGTCAATTGTCTTCATCTATTTTTCCTTGCTCAACTTTCAGATACCGGCCCTTTGGTGTCAGTGTAAAGCACCTAACCAATCCCAAATCTCTTTTCGTGTAGGAGTGAAAGTCGGCGCCAACAATCATTCTAATTCCGGAATTAGTTTGTTAAGAATTTGTTTATTGTTCGGGCTCAAAAAAACTTCATCAATGTTAAGTTGATATTTGTGCAGGATCGTTTTTAATAAAATTTTCATCTCAGCCTATTAAAAATGAAGAAAAATAATTAAATCGAAAAAACAGAAAGAAAAATTAAATCGTCAAAAAAACATTAAAAAATCATAAAAAAATTTTCGCAAAAAATTATAAAAGGGAAATCGTATAAAAAATATTAAAAATTTGCAAAAAAGAAAAATTGTAAGGTTAAAATCATAAAAAAAATCAATCAAAAGATAAAAATAAATTATTAAAAGGAAATAATTGTAAAATGGAATCATAAAAATTTTAAAATTCGTAAAAAAATCAATAAAGCATAAATAAAAATCATAAAAAAAATCAAAATAAAAAATTAAAAAGAAAATTGAAAATTGTAATAATGAAAAGATATAAATTGTAAAATAAATTAAAAATCGTAAATAAATATAAAAAAAATCAAATTGTTAAAAAGAAAAAAATCATAAAAAAAAAGTTAATCATAAAAGATAAGAAAAAACTGAAAAATCACAAACAAAATTAAAAATTGTAAAAATTTGTATTAAACTTACCCGAGCTTCTTTCAGATCAAAAGATCTTTTTGCACTTAGTTGAGATGGCTGTATTTCGGAACTACTTTTACTATCATTACCATCAGATAATTCATCTTCACTTTCACTTTTTTCGCTTTCTGAAATTGTTGATCCTGCAGTTTTGGATTGCAGGTCCGATTCTTTGCCAAAACTTTTGTTGATAATGATTAGAGCCTCAATTTCTTCTTTGGCTTGTTTGTTTTCAGCCTCCAAATCGGCTACTCTGTGCTTTAACTTTACAATTTCTTTATGCAAACTTTCGTTTTCTATAAAAATAGGTAATAAAAACAAAAGATTAACAAAATAAAACATACAAAAATGAGAAAGATAATCAAAATTATCACAACTTTCGGCTGCCATTTCCCAACATATATGTTGGGAAATAGCAGCCGAAATTTTTTATAACTGAATTGATTACAAAACCTGCTTCCGACTCTTCAAATGACTTTTGTCATTGAATATTTTGTTGTTTTTCTTTGTACATGCTTTCGGGTAATCGAAGTGATGGATATCTTTGCTTTAAGTTGGATAAAGCAGAAGTTAATTCAGGTGATGAGATAATAACAGGTGAAGTTGGATGACTGAAAGCAGGTGTTGAAGGTCTAGCAAGTAGTGAAGATCGAACGGGAGAATGTGGTAAAGATCGAATGGGTGAATGTGGTGCAGATCGAACGGGTGAATGTAGTGCAGATCGAACAAGAGAATTTTGAGTTGTAGAAGTGCCAGTTTGACGAAGTCCAGTTGAAGATAAAGTTTTGGATGAAGGTAAAGTTTCGGATAAAGGTAAAGGATTTGCAGTTACAGGTTCGATTACAACGATAGGTTCTTGTTGTTGACTTTTGGATGTATCGCATTTTAAAGGTTTTTGTTGTTTTTTTTGGTCGTTTTGACATTGTAAAAAAAAAAATATATTGAGGAAATATTTGAGAAGTATAGAGAAAAAAAAATATATCGAAAGAAATATTTGAGAAGAAAAAAGGTAGATTATAAGTATTCAAAAGAAAAAAAAGAGTTTGGTTTAGTAACGAAAAAAAAAGAGTTTGGTTTAGTAACGAAAAAAAAATTGAAGTTGCAGAAAAAAAATTCGTAGAGAAAGTCTTAACTTTTATAGATTTCATTCGATCTCTGATTTTGTATGCAACTGTATTGTTTGCAATTTTGTTTAAAACTTTGACATAATTGAAACTTATGGCGGAGATATTATACAGTTATTATATTTGTGATCAATTCGTGATCACGGGATAGACATTCGAAATCCTAAGGTGGCATCAAGAAAAACCTGATTTTATATATTCTGCAGTAATTGATCGGGTTTATGATTAATTAAGTTCATCTTATGCAATCGATCGAATCTTATACAATCAAGACAATCAAAAGTTAGACAAATCGTGTAAAAAAATTAAACAATTAACAAAATTTAATTTAATCCTGCATAATACTGTAATAGTTCTAATGTTGTTGAATTTTTTATTACACAATGCTAAATTTTTAATATGCCGAAAACAATGGTTTTTTTTTATTTGCTAAAACAAGTGATTTAATTATGTATTGTTCGCAAATAAGAACTAAATTATTTTAATATATTGTTAATATGTTTTGTCATTAGGGACTAATTATTACGCTTTGCAAAATGATATACTTTTGTTCAAATTTTTATCGCATACTTGATTGTTATCTGATTGCATGATTGTAAAAAATTGTAAAGTGTATTTTTTTGCTAAAAATTCAATATAAATATGTTATTTTCATTGACTATATTTATGTTTACTAAAAAATATTGCGAAGCAATCGGTCAACAATCAGGTGATTGTTCAAGCGATTGTTAGTAATCTATCAATTTGAAACAAATCGCAATAATCAAATCATGTATTATTCGTATTTTTTGAAGGTTGATTTTTGACATAGTTGCTCTTTGTATTGTTATTTTATAATACTGAACAAAAATAATCAATATTGAATCGTATAAAAATCATCAATTTTCGTTTAGAAAAATTGTATAAAAATCATCAATTTTCGTTTAGAAAAATTGTATAAAACTCATCACTTTTCGTTTAGAAAAATTGTATAAAAATCATCAATTTAGAAAAAATTGTATAAAAATCATCAATTTTCGTTTAGAAAAAAGCTATTATCTTTTGCAAATTCCATCTTTATTAATTATTAAAATGTCATCAAGAAAATGAACGCTTTCATCTTTATTAAATGAAGAAAGTGTATCAAAACCACCACGAAAAAATACAAGACAAAGAAGAAAGGTTATATGTAATTGCGATAAGTGCAATGGATTGCTTGTCGATTATAGAACGAAAGTTGCTTATGAAAGTAGGATACAACAACCACCAAAAAGACAAAGTTCGGCATTATCATCACAAGAACAAGAGGAAATGGGTGGTCCAAGTTCTTCACAAGATTTAATGGAAGAAATTGAAGAAATTGAAGAAGTTACTGACACTCCAGTGTCTGATGTGAACGAATATATTTTTAAGCCCAGAGTCAGAAATCCGGCATTAAATAGGGTTATATCTTTTAATGTTGATTACGAACATTCGGCAGGTAAAGGAAGAGTTTGGTTCAAATTCGGCAGCTGAAGATGAGTTTGATGAAACACTCGATGTGTATACCTAAGATGACAACTTTTCTGAAACTAGTACTGAATCTGATAAAAGTTCTGACGATAGCGATAATGTTTTCGAAGACTATTCGGCCTCCGATTTTGAAATGCCACGAGAACCCAAAAATGTACATAATGACAATCGATTTACATGGATACTTTTATAGATCATGAACTTCAAAATACAGTATAATATATCGGAAGGTGCAATTGAAGCACTTCTAAAGTTTATAAAGTTAGTACTAATTGTAGTTGGTGGTATTGAATTTAACAACTTTCCTACATCCAAGTATAAAGTGAACAAAGCACTTGGATTGTCTGACGAATTTATTAGTTTTGTGTCATGTCCTAAATGTCATAAACTATACAAGGAGGAAGAAATGATAAAGTTTAAGCATAATAACCAGGTTTCGATTATGAGTTGTACTCATATAGAATTTCCTAATTCGAAAATTAGAAAAAACAAGATTTGCGGCACCAATTTATCAACGCAATCTAAGTTGTTAGATGGAAAGATCGTAAATCGACCAGAGTTGACTTTTCCTTACAGCCCAATTAGACACCAATTGGATAACATGTACTAGCGTCCAGGTTTTGAGAATAGTCTTCGGCATTGGGTAAATCGTTCAAGCTTTGATGATATTTTATGCGATATTTATGATGGTGAAATTTGGAAAACCTTTAAAGGTGAACCATTCGGCGAAGATTCGGCGCTATTTTTCTGTAATGAAAAGGTGGATTCATATTTGGGATTGATAGTAAACCTTGATTAGTTTCAACCATTCGATGGTGTATCGCATAGTACTGGTGTATTATATGCATCCATTGCGAATCTGCCATGTGATATTTGATTTAAGCATGAAAATATGTTAGTTTTAGGCATATTACCTGGACCGGATGAAGTGGGTTTGCATAAAATAAACCATTATCTTTCCCCAGTTGTTGACGAATTAGAGTCCCTTTGGCGTGGTATAGCACTAAATTCAACAGCCGAGTTTTCAGAAGGAAGAACAATTCGTGCTGCTTTGATACTAATTTCATGTGATATTCCAGCTGCTCGAAAGTTATGTGGGCATATATCGGTATTAGTATCATGTCATTGCTGCGAGAAAAGTGCTAATTACGTTAACAGACATTTTAATTTCGGCAGTATGCAAAATATGGATGAATGGTTTGTTCAAAAAGATTTAGCAGTACATCAGGAAAAGGCTTTTGAATGGAGACATTGTAGTTTTGATGCTGAAAGAAAGCGTTTTGTTAAAGACAATAAAGTTCGATGGTTAGAATTACTTTGTCTAAATTATTTTAATCCTATTCATCATGTTATTGTTGATCCTATGCATTGCCTTTTTTTGGACATTGCTAAGTGGATTGTTGAGCGAATATGGATCGACAAAGGCATATTGACCCAAAATATGCTTACACAAATTCAATCCAAGGTGAATAGGATCCAAGTTCCATCAGATATCGGCCACTTATTGGCCGGATTCCTGGGAATGTGAGCAGTGGAGATGGATTTTTGAATTTTACAACTGATCAGTGGCGAAATTTTTTTACAATTTATGCTACTGTTGTTCTCTGGGAACACCTTTCGAATGATGATCGGCAAATTTTAACACAATTTGTAAAAATTTGCCAGATCTTAGTATCCAGAATAATGGAGCGCGACCTAATGAATGAAGCTCACGAAAAGTTGATCAATTTGATAAAACTTATAGAAAGAAAATATGGGCCTGAAAAAATTACTCCTAATCTACATCTTTCGCTACATTTATGTGAATGTGCACAGGATTATGGTCCACTATATTCCTTTTGGTGTTTTTCATTCGAAAGGATGAATGGAATATTAGGGTCTTTGCCGAATAGCAATCGAAAAATAGAACCTGAATTAATGCGAAGACTAATGAATGATAGTCGCATTGTTAGCTTAACAGCTGCATCTGAAGTGGAAGGACTGGAATTGTTGCCAAATCGATCAGAAGTAGGGTCACTTTCAGATGCAAATCAGTTTTCTTCTGATGAAATGCGTAGGTTTTTATTTAATACGTATAATATTCAAGAATCGGTTATTACTGGTTCGGAACGATTTCCTGGCGAGTTATTACCACCTCAACGGCAAAAGTTAATAATTCCTGCTGATTTATTGGACTTGCTAGTAGAATATTATACTGCGACTTATGAAAATTTGAGTTTTAGAAAACCTTTTGCTGACAATCTTGATGACTCAATTATTGTTCTTAACCGGGCGGACCAATATGGAAGATGCAGAATAGGATCAGAAATATTTGGTTCTGACATGTCTTCTCGGCATGTAAAAAGTTCGTTTGTTTTGGCCCGGTTTGTGAATCAAGATGGAAGTATTGATTTGTATCCCGGACAAGTCCAATATTTCATTAGTCATTCAGTAAATCTGCCGAATGGGTTTATTGAACACAAATTGGCATACATCAAATGGTATAAGCCTGTAAGTTCAGCGGCAACTCAATTTCATTTTAGCAGCAATGATGATGCCGAAACATGTAATGTCGAACTTTGGGACACTCAATTTTATCTGATTCGTCATGAATGCATTATTCCGGTATATAACATTTTTAGTCGATTTATACTATTCAAGTATAAACTATTAGATAGACAAAATTCTCAAGAATATTTAGCTATAATTCCTTTAAATCGTAAATTTAATATTTAATATATTTAATCTAAATTTAGTAATTAATAATGCGATTTTTAAACTATTTTTACTGATTTTTTAATTTACTTTGCCTTATATTGTTTACAATCGATTGCAATCATTCAAGTTCACATCGATAAAATCATATCAATATCCATCTTATTTAAAAATTTCTTTGATATATGCGAATTATATGTTTTATTTGACGAAACTTATACGAATTGTTAAAATAGCTGAAATTATATGATTTATATAATTTATAAAAACGATAAGATTCAGCTGCTGATTTTTTCTATTTTTGCCGATTTTTGCTGATTTTTATTTATAAAAATTGGTAAACAAACGGATATTATACCAAATTTGCTTTTTAAACATTCGGTTATAGCCGAATGTTAATCGGTTTCTTTCTTTTAATGCCAATTTGTATACGAACCTTGTAGTGCCAAATTTTGATATTTCGACTAGTGATTTACGTTACTGCCAAATATAATCCTAGAGATTGCAGGTAGGTTAATCCTGCATTTAGCCTCTGGAGTGAGCGTGTTCCAAGCATTTTCTCCTGTGAGTGCTTCGATTCTTTTCCATTTTAACTCAAAGGCAGTACATTTTGTTATATGGCTCAGTGTTTCAATTTTGCTTTCCTGGCAGAAGATACAGTTTGGCGAGTCGTAGATATTTGGTTTTCACTTATGTAGTACTTCAAGAGTTGGAGCCAAATTCATCAGAAATTTATCTGTGTTGATACCTTTTTGCTTTTGAAGATAGAATTACACTGGTTCCGAGCTGGGTTTTATACCTATCCCAGAAAATTTTCTGCAAAAGTTATCTTCTTCTCCTCTACTTTAACTGCTTTGAAGGCTTTCGTTTCACTCCATATAAAATTTAGGTTCATATTGTGTAGTATACTAAGAAATTCACAAGTGGGCATTTCGACCAAAATCTCTTTCCAATATAATGCCCCGCATATCAAGGATCTGTTTTCTAGCTTGTAGCAGAATCCCTGATTGCTGTTTTTGCCAGATAATCCGCTCTATCATTCCATACATCATCACTATGGCCTTTAACCTTTTGCAAAATAAGCTTGAATTGTTTAATCATACATAGTTCGACAATTTGTAAGACTATCATATAGTTCTTTTTCTTGTACCAACCGCTATTAGATACCTGTTTCCAACCCTTTTCAATGCTATTAATAGCGGCTAGACTATCAGTACAAATTGTAACTACACTCCCTTTCGGACAGACCAGGAGTGCTGACCAAATTGCTAAAAGTTCTGGTTTGGTTGAGAACGGCCATAGACTTGTTTTTCCATAGTATTCATCTAGTGCTATATTTCTTTCTAGATCTACTAATACCCAACTAAATCCCATTTGTGCCATATTTGGGTTTGACTCCTTTCTTATAATCAAAGAACCATCTGTATAAAAAACCAAATTTTTTTTCTTCCTATTCAAAATCCTTAACAATTTATCTATTAAATCCGAGGCTACGTCTAAATTTTTTGTTCTATTTTTAACTATTTCTACTTCTAGTTCCTCCACAGTTTCCAATTCTTGTAGAATCGATTCCGTACCTCCTGTTTCCTTAATCTTTATACCTGGTCTTTCAAACATTTCTGGTGATATTAGCAGGTGCCTGGCTTCAACCAACTTTTCTGATAAGAGAAAAACTCCAATTATATTGTGTTTATAGATTCGGTTGATGCAATTTGGGTTAGCTCTGAGCGTGTTTAGTGTACAACCTTTACACTTACTGGCTATTCTTGTTGAAGGTTTTGAGCCTTTACTGAAATCCAGTGCTCCACAAGGATTCTATTACCCCTTTTTTAAGAACCTTGCCTAGCTTAATTGATGAGTTTTTTGTTTTAAAATAAATTCACTCTTTGCATCTATTATCTTCTTGTAGCTTATTAAGGACCAGTCTAGAAGCGAGGTTATTCAGTGTCTTTGTTTGATAACTTGTATCAATTTGGCGTATGCTTGGGTCCGTGATTAAGCTTTCTTCCAAGAATTTGAACCAGCCAGCTTTTCTACCCTTCTTGCTTCCTGCTCGGAGTAACTTGATTTGTGGCCACATTAGAAGGGTTTTTCTATCCTCTTCTAATAGTTGTTCTATATATACTATTCTCAGTTCGAAGTGGTGGTAGTAGGCCTTTGTGAAAACCTTTTCTGGCAAAATTCTATTAACTTCCATACCCAGTAGACCTGGCCTTCATCCTAGTTGCTCCTTTCCATGTAGATTGATCTTACAATTCATACTTTTTGCTTTGAAAAGTGTCAAACATGCCAGATTATTTCGCCAAATTTTAGCAAGCCAAACTGGCGAACCAGCAATGTGTGTCCAGTCAAGATAGCCGGCACATACAATACCCTGTTCAATTTGAATTCTTGTAATCTCTTCTATGATACCGTGACTGCCAAGTCTTTTCTGAACACTAGTCAACTGTTTTATTAAAAGTTCTGACCAGAGAGGCTTAATGTTTACTAGATTGTTGTGCATAATAATTTGGTTATTTGCTATACAAGCTAGCCCAATTTTTTGTTTGCAAAGTTTGATATATGGCTGGTGGATTATTTCCAATGCATGTTTTGAGAGTTAGATATTTGTAGTATATAACATAATTTTGGAATTATAACCATATTGTTAATATAGATTAGTTGACTAACAGTTATTTTCTTTTTGTGCAGAGTGCTTACTATTTGTTTAACAATATAAGATGCTTTTTGTCGAATGAGTGATTCTTGCATACCCTTACTAATCCAAACTCCCAATACCCTAATCAAGACCGTCTTTTTTCCGGTACTACTCTTTGCCTACTAAGAATAATCTTTTGATCAGAGCTGCAACTGTTAATTACTAGCAGTTTTGATTTATTTCCATTAACCTTGATTTGATTAAGCAAATAAAACTGCTCAGCTACACGAGTTATTTCACTGAGTTGTTCCTTTGATTCCGCTATCCAGGTTGTGTCATCAGCATATGCGACTACTGCAATCCTTGCTGTTAAAGTTATATTATGTTTAAAGACAAGATCTGTATAGCTTTTAGACTGCAACCTATATTCTAATGACTTATTTCTTGCACCTGGCATAGTAGTGGGTCGTAGAACAGCCTCCACAACAAGGGCGAAATGACCTCTCCTTGATCAATTCCTCTTTCTGCCTGTATTTCTTCTGTTAACCCGTGTGCTGTTATAACCTTAATCTTCCTTTCTTGAAATAAATTTAAGATAAAGAAACATATGTTATCTGGAAGCTTGATTCTTTTTAAAGCTAGGTTCAGCATATGTAAAGGCACAGAGTCAAAAGCCTTTGACATATCTTGCATAAGCAACCATAGCTCCTTTCTTTTCTCTTTGGCATCCTCCATTATTGCGTTAATAGCATGTACTGGGTCCTCTGTGAAGTTACCCGGAATCTCTGCAAAATTGTACCCTTGAAGAATATTGTGTTCAACCATAATTCTCTAAAGTCTTTTTGTAAGGATACGAGTTACGCATTTACGAAATGTTTCCAGCAGTGCTATAGGTCTCACATTATAAAGACTGTACTCCCAGTTCGCTTCCTTGGGGATTGGATACAATTGCGCTATTTTTTACTTCTTTGGAACTTGACCACTCTTTATATATATTTCCGCAAACTTTCTAAAGAGCAATTGCGTATCCGCACTTGCTTTTTTAATTAGGATATAATCTATACCAGATATACCTGGGGCAGTATTTTTCTTCACTTCTGAGAGCGTCTCGTACCATTCTTCCTCTGAGATCTCTTCACCTAGGCTTTCGTACTATTCTACCTTTGTTTTGTCTTTTGGTTCAAAATATTCTGCCCATTCTTGCCACATAGCAGAGCTTTCTATTGTTGTGCTCGTGCCATTGAACAGTCTCTGAAAATGCTCTTTGGTTTTGTCCAATACTTCTTGCAGACTGTTTAATAGCTCCCAAGTTCCATTTTCTTGCACTATGACTCTGTCTAGTTGGATTTTATTAAATGGTCTTTCTAGAAGACTTTTGAGCATTTTGCCCTGTCTACCAGGTATCATTTCGCATCTTTCGTTCGTGTAGTGTTCAATTTGTGTAAGGTTTTCCTTGTAGCATTCTGCCGCTAATTTCTGGTTTAGTATCATCCACCAACTTCTAAGATCCTCTTGCCAATCAGATAAATCCTGTCCTTCCCAAAGATCCATTTTAATATTTAACGCCGTGCTTATAGAAAGGATTGTTTTGTTCCATTTTGTGAACTTTTTCTGTTCCCCTTTTGCTCTATACTTGCTAATCTCTCTAATGATTTTACTAATTTTGACTACACTTTGATATAGAAGGGACTTTTTCGTCTTTGTTTCCTTCTTTCTAATATTAAGTAAATTTAAGATTCTCTTTTTGGGTATATTTTTATTCGCGGCACAAAGAATTCCATTCATAAAACTATCTCATATGCGATTTAGCAGGTTTTGATTAATCGTTTACTTCAGATCAATCCTTTTCAATAAATCTATTGAATTCCTTTTTGTTAGATATGTGTCGAGATCACTAGCATAACTATCCCAGTCTTCTTCACTAGCCTTATCGTATAGATAAAATGTCCTTTAATAACCTTTTCTTTTAGTTTTGGCTATACTTCGTGCAGCTTGAACTATTTTGAACTATTTCGAAAACTCAGTCATTATAAATTAATAAATATTACGAAATAGACAATTAAAATAATTTTTATTTATTTAATTTATTTCGATTTATTTCGCATTTGCGACATTTGGGGGGGCCCCACAGCAAAAGGTGGTGATACTCAAAAAAAATTTTTTTTGTAAAAACTTTATTTTTGCAAAAATTAGACTATTTAGAACACAATATTAAAAAAACTACAAAAAAAATTTTTTTTGAGTATCACCACCTTTTGCTGTGGGCCCCTCATTTACTAAATTTATATAGCAAAATAACAAATTATAACAAGAAAAACCCTATGCCAAAAATTCAAAGAAAG
>QKWP01003054.1:0-37562 GCA_003550325.1 Gigaspora rosea | reverse complement strand
TTGGGATTTGGGATTTGGGTTTGGGATTTGGGATTGGGATTGGATTGGGATTTGGGACAGGTTTGGGATTTGGGATAGGTTTGGGATTTGGGATAGATTTGGGATTTGGAAATTGGGATTGGGATTTTTCCAGTTTGGGATTTGGGTTTATCCAATTGGGATTTGGGTTTGGGTGGGATTTTGAAGATTTTTAGTTTTGCCAACAAGTATAGACCCAGGTTAGTGTAACCCGTCAAGGTAAAGTAATTGTCCGAAGGACACTCACAGGTAGAGCAATAGTACACCCGATGTCTGTGTGTTAGCAAATTCTGAATCCTGATTGGCTAGATCAGGTGTAACATAAAAAAACAATCAAAACAATAGAAAACTGATGGTTATTGGCTAGATCAGGTATAGCATAAAAAAATTGATTTTATATTTGTCCTTCGGACTTTACGTTGACTATTTAACAACATTATAAGTTTGGATCCTTGTTTTTCCTATTTGAATAATATGTTGTGTTTTTGTATTTTACAAATAGTAATACAAAATCTTTATAAATAATACCTTGAGTAACTCGAGTAATAGTAAAACTGTTACATTAAAATTTTTTTTAAGTAGGTTTTGGCCAAAACCCTGGCCATAGATCATCAAAAATACTTGCCACGTATACTCTTTTATGGCAAGATCTACTCGAGAAAAAGTCCTCGCATTTTTGAAATAATTGTACTGGTAAATAGTATTCGTATTCGTATTCGTATAATATTAATAGTTAATAGTAATAGTACTTACGTATTTTTTTTTTTACAAAACATCATTAAGATACATTAAACCATTGAAAAATTTTACCTTTTGAGTACTTCGTCCTATGTTTATTAACCACTATTCGTGATTTTTTACATTTTTTTATTTTTTGCTGCCGGATTGTTTACTAGCCAGATGAATTGATAATCACGAAAATTAAAGACCACAACGAAAGAATTTGTCTGTTTTTTACACGTTAAATCCGTGATTATAACCCAGTATTTGCATTTGACCATGGACAAACAAATATGTACATGGGTTAATCCAGATAGTCCCATATTGATTTATGCCATTCTCACGCAAGATAAATAATTCATTTATTTTTTGCTGCGTGTGATCTATAGTGATAATGCAGTAATGCGCTATTTTTAGATTTCTCCAATACTGTAGAATAGCTACATCTTTCTTAAATTTTCTTTGCATCTTATGCAGCTAGTGATGTGATCCAGATTATACGGATTGGGTAGTGATGCAAAATCGATATCCGTATCTATAAGGATTTGATTTGTAATTCACAGTTAGAAAATAGTTAACTATTAAAGCTATACAGAGTATAGTTAACTATGCATAGTTAACTATAATCTGTATAGCTTTAATAGTTAACTAATTATAATTATATAGCATTTTCTATTTGTATTTACCAACTGTTATCCGGCATTTGAAATTTTATGATTTTTATGCACGTGAGTTACACACGTTATCCGAAAAATCCGTTCCAGATTTAAAATATATCTCGTAACTTACATGCATAAAAATTTAAAATCAGTCAACAGTTGGTATGCAAACCAACAAATATAAATGCCGTATAATCCAGTTATTCAAGCACGAAGTACTCATAACTACGGTACAATAGTATTCTAATACTAGTAAAGCACTATTGCGCTTTACTAGCATTAGAACACTATTGTACTTCCGTTATTTGCCATATGATTTGACTGGTCGAATTTTAAGCACCTTCGGTGCTTAAAATCGACCAATCAAAAAGCATACAGCAAATAACTCAGTTATTCGCACGAAGTGCCAAATAACTATTAATTATTTGTAGTTTTAGTTAACTACAATTAACTATAGTTTGAATAATTGTAGTTAACTATTCAAACTAACTACAATTAATAACTATAGTTTGCGTAATTAACTACAATTAACTACAAATAACTATAGTTTGAGTAGTTTAACTACTATTAGGTAGTTGATCGACAATATACGTATGGATGACACAAAAATACAGATTTCAAATGATACGTTTAAAAATTGTATGATCATGAGTCAGAGTAATCTTAATGCCGGCTAAATTAAACGGTTAACAATTAAATGAGTAAAACAGTTTAACATAAAGTCCAAAATTATCCATAAGTATAAAGAATTAAGTTTATATATTTACTATATTCGCATCTGTCCCGTGGATACTAGAAAAAAAATAATAGCTAGTTTTTAAAAGAATTTTACAAATTCTTCTGACACTATTTTATAGCAAGGTCAAAGTGCTTATTTATTAAAACTCGACCTAAGTTATTTTCAATCGGTTGAAAATTAAAGAGTGACTAGAATGACATACGAGGGGCTTCGTCGAATGAGGTGATTAGATTTGGCGAGTTGAGTAGGAGAGTCGTAGGTACATCTTCTTATACCAAGTTAATTTAAACAGTCTTTTAATAAAACAAACTAACACTTCTTTAACTACGGCTTGGATTCCGCCACCTGGAACCCAAGCATCAGGTCAATTAATAATCGCAGAACAATTTAAGTAATTTTAAGATACCAGGGGTACGATTAAAAGTCTTACATTACTGATAATGTTAAGGAAAAGAAAAAGATGTATGCAGTGATATGTTTAATCGTAGAATTTTTTAATAATGTAAGATTGTTTTTTCGTGAACTTTAATCTAAACATGCCAAATAATTTAATTATAATGACTATTACTTTTATAAAATTAGATAAGAATGTAATCAATACAATTTTGGATAATTCTGGATATTTGACGTTGAAAAAAAAGGTTGTTTAATTGGTTCATATCATCATTTTCGATGAATATTAATAAATAAACATATTTTTGATTATACGTCAAATGACAGAAGCAATTTATTTGTCTGATAGTTAATAATTGTTTGTTTTTGATATCATTACAAATTGAATATATTTAAAATGTTATTCAATACAAATAAATCCTGAATTTTTTAATAACGAATAAATGTTATTAGAAATAAGAATTACTGCATATGTTTTTTTTCCCATTATACGATATCTTATTTGCTATATTCATAGCATTTTTAGATTATAAAAAGTAGCGAATTGTTATTTTGTTTAAGTTGATTATTATTTTGATATTCTCTGAGAATCACAAATTAGACACTGCATATCTAAGAACTGTTAAAGGTGCTTTGAATACCTTTGTACTCGTATTTTGTGATTCATCAACGTTAATGATTACATTAAAATCTTCTTTGTTATCAAGAATTTCAAGATAATCTATTGAAAGTTTTTCAGGAATTTGCAGTTTTGCTTTGCTGTCTAAACACGTGTAAGTATATCAATAAATGACTAATAATTTTGACAAAAAATAAAACCTTATTCAAAAACATGAGAAATCGGCCAGAGCTTTAAAGCCACCTTGAGAAATAAAATTGTTCCAGCAGATTCAGAATTGAGACATGATCGTTTTTTAGTAATTGTAAGGCCTGCAGATGAAAAAAGACATTCGGACGGCACCGATGTTGCAGGAATAAATAAATATTTGCGAGCAAGTTGTACAAGTATTGGGCATTTTTGCTTTTCTTCTGCCCACCATTAGAGTACATCCGTTTGGCTTGAAACTTTCGGTAACAATAAATATAAATCAAATTCATTATTAGTTATAATATTTTGATTGGATTGCTCTTGGGATGAGATAGAGTCAAAACTAGAAAAAATATCTTCTTCGTCATCACTAGACATTTGACCTTCAATTTCTAATTGTCTGAAGCATAGCTGAGGACACTTTACTTCTAGACATTAGTGATCATTAGTAGTAGCTCTCCCACAAAAATTTTACCCCACGTGACTTTGACCAATCAAATTTTAAGATCAGGTGTAATGTTTCAGGCGAAACCTAAATATTTCGCCAAATCCGAATCTGAAATAGGGTCGATATTGATTTCGCCGATTATACAAATTTCCGAAATTTCCGATACTTCCTAAAATGTACGATAAAATCCGTAATTGCCCATAGTTTAGGCTCAATCCGATATTGTGTACATATTTAGTAATAAAAAAATCTTGATTCTCCATTCTTTTTTTTAAAGATATTAGAACCTAATTGATTACATATTCTTGCATCATTTGTTTTTTTTTTTTTTTGCTATTACGTGAACAAAATAAATTAATACTGGTTTATTACTTTTATTCAGTTTATGCAAAAAAAAACGTTTTTGTAGCTAGCAGAAGTAATAATAAACGTGTCTTTTCAATAGAAGCTTCCAACACATGAAATTGTACAAGATTTCAATCTACAGAAAACTTGAAATTTTCTTAGTTATTGCTCAAAATGGCAGATCGCAGCTACTACATACAATCTTCTGATTGTTGTCTGATTGTGCTATTGTAAGTTGTTTTTGAGAATATAGGTGTTGTTATCATAAATTATAAAAATATTTTATTGGTTTTTTATTAAAAGAATCACTACAATCGCACAATCGAACGACAATCAATTGACTGTACATGTGAACTGCAATCTGCAAATTTGATCGCAAACCGCGCTCATACAGTACATAATCGATTTCAAGTTAGTAATAAATTTAGAAAATTTCTAACTATCATATGAATGCAAACGATTATGTAAAATGTGATTAGTATAAATAGAGATATATAAGTGAAAAGAACAAGTAATAACAAGTTTAGCAAATCATAACCACCATAATGGTAAAGGCTATCATTAATCTTTGGATCTGGATCGCGAATTCTTCTAAAATCCAAACAGGTAATAACAAGTTAACAAACCTTAACTACCAAAATAGTAAAGGTTATTATTAATTTTTGGATCTGGACCGCAAATTCTTCTAAAATCCAATCCTGATGATAAAGAAACCTGTTTGGATAAGAGTGCGATTAAATATACATTTAAATTTTTACCTACATTTGAACAACATTTTCACCTCCTAAGCGTGCATGTTAATTTGCGAATAATAAAAGGCTCCAAGGTTCATTTTTTATTTAAACACAGTAATCAATTATTATTTTTGATTCAAAATTTCTACTATATAAAGAATTGATTTTATTACCTTTTTTAAGAGATGCACAATCTAGTCAGAATTGCTTAACCCCATAACCCCACGGCATGATTTGTACAAACCAGAAAAACCCAAATATGATACTGTAGATAAATTAACCATTAATAAAACTGAGATCTGAAATTAATAATATGAATAATAATAGATTTTAAAGATTTCAAGTTTGATTTCAGAAAAGGAATTTAGAGCATTTTCATAAATAAATTAGTATGAACATGTACGTACATGTGTTGCTTTTTTGTCTTGTTTTTAAAAACAAACAAATGCTAATGAATGATAAAAAAAATTTCAGGTTCAAGCAAAGAAATTTTTAAAAAAATTTCATGTGAATGGCGACAATTTTTTTTAAAAAAATGATCAAAACCTGTGCTTTATGTACTGTATTGCATTCAATATATTATAACATTATTACTGCATTAAGAAGTCTATCACGAAGGAATTAAATTTATAATGAACTAATTAAATATTGAATAAATATCTTTAAATATCGCAAGTTAACAATTCAGTTAAACGTGTTTTTTGAAATTCAAAATCACAATATGGCAGAAAACTCTAACACTTCTTCTTTTAATCCAATTGATACGTCTACACGAAAATCTAGTGGTAAACCAAAGTCAATCGTATGGGAAACGCATATTAAACAAGGAAAAGAAATTTCTAAAGGCCATTGGAGTGCGACATGCAACTATTGTAATGAGTTTTGGTACAAAGGCTCCCCTGCTTCCCTTGAAGCTCATTTAGGTAACTCATGTAATAAAGCCTCACCAGATGTTCGTAGCTTATTTTTAAGTCGATTAGCAACAAAAGAACTTGATGCATCAACATCAAAAAAACGAAAACTTAATGTTCAGTCACAACTTTCTGACTTCGTTGAAAGTACCAAGTTAACACCAGATCGTATTAAAGACATAAATAGAGCATTAGTAAAGGCATTTATTGTTTGTGGTGTCCCCTTTCATATTATTGAGAATCCATTTTTTGTAGAGTTATTAAAAACTTTACGTCCAGCATATGAGCCACCATCTAAAGATGTTCTTTCTGGTCGCTATTTGGCACAAGAAACAGCATTTGTTAATCAGGCAATGATTAAACAATTGAATAGTTCAAAAAATATGACTTTCGGTAAATTATTTATTTTAGTTACACTAAATAAAACAGACCGATCTTATGCATTCATTAATAAGATCACATACAGGTTTTATTTAGCATTACTAATTTTTTATTTTATTATTTAGCATGTGATGGCTGGAGTAATCCTTCTAACGAGTCAATTTGGAACTTTGTAATCTATACACCAGACCGCTGTCAATATTTGTGGAGTCTTCAAAACCTGTCAAATGAAAGACATACACAAGAATTTTTGGCAGAAGAGATTACTAATATTTTAGAAAAAATTGGTCCGGAAAAATTCTCAGCTATTGTAACAGATTCGGGTGCTAATATTAGGGCCGCACGTCGTATTATTACAGAAGAATATCCAAACATTTTAAATATCCGATGTATCTCTCATGCTATAAACCTTATTTCGAAAGATATTAGCAAAACATCATTCGCGGATCGCATGCTTAAACGTTGCAAAACTTTGATTAGTTATTTTAAAAGAAACCATCTTGCAGGTAATTAAAAAGATTATTTGAAAGTGTGCTACCGGTATTCTAAGGTCTCTAGATCAAAATCAAAAAAAAACTTTATTTATTAATATAATTATAGGAAGTACTCTTAAAACTTTAGCTGAAGAAAATCTAATCGAAGGCGGTGGTCTTAAACAATGGGTAGATACTCGTTGGCATACTATGTACGATTGTGTATTCTCTGTTATAAGGCATAAAGTACCATTAGAAATAGTTAAGTTGAAATTTGTTATTTATCATAAATTGACCTTAATATAATAAATTTCTGAACATGATAACTGTAAATTCTGTTCATGGTTATTGATTAATCGTGAAGATTCTTCACGATTGTTTTAACATAATAATAAAGTTGTACATGATAATTTATTTATTTTTTTTAATTAATTTATAGATTCGTAATAATAATCCGGATATTGTAAATACCTCAGTACAAGCAATCTTACGCACGAGAGCATTTTTTGATGATTTAAATGCTTTGGCATTTGTGCTTTATCCTATTAAAATTGCTATATCAACTCTTGAATCGCGAGATTGTTCATTAGCTGATTGTTTTATTGGTCTAGTTCGTTTGGGGGCGGCAATTAGGAGACTTCCAGAAAATGATTATCGTAATTTTCGCCAACAAGCAATTGCGATATATAATAGAAGGTTCGCTGAATTTGATGATGATGCATATATTTTATGCTTTTTTTTACATCCTGAATACACTGGTAAGCAGTTGTTATTTTGTTTACTGGTAAAATTTAAAAAATTCATCATTGAATGGCACGATTCGAATGCTACTCAAACTGCCATTCGAACTGCCATTCAATACTATCACATGATTTCACCGACATGCATGTCCGCGAAGTCATGATAGTGTTGAATAAATGGCAGTTTGAGTGGCATTCGAATTGTGCCATTCAATGGCGAATTTTTTAAATTTTACCAGTGGTTGTAATTTAATCTATTTTTATTTATTGATGAATTTTTATTAATTTAGATGTAGTGTGGGCACGAGGAACATTTCGACGCATTCTTCTTGCAGCAGATAACTTCTATGAAAAAATGGGTAAAAAACATAAAGAAAGAAAAATGTTAATGTCACAAATGAGAAGTTATCGATACCGTACTGAGCCGTTTGATGTGCCTTTCGAAAATAATGAATCTCCTACGATGTGGTGGACTTCTCTTGAAGACAACTTTTTAAAAAATGAGGATCATATTTGCCAATTAGCTAATAAACTGTTCTCTGTAACACCACATGCAGCTGGATGCGAAAGGATTTGGTCAACATTAGGGTGGTATTATGGCAAACGTCGTACACGGCTTTCTTTGAGTAAAATTGAAAATATGCAGAAGCTTTCTGCTTTTTATTTTGCAAATTCAAAAAAAGAACTACCGTATTTTTCCGTTAATAATGGTGCTGAAGATTTATATGAAGCATTATCTAATATAAATCTTAGCAATGATGATGACTACGACGAAGAACAACCCACCAGTGAAGTACAAGATGTGGAGTTTCCAGAAGAAGAAGCACTTAACATTGAGGAATTGTTGAATCTTGATGCGGCTGATTTTACAAATGACTTAGGTGAAATAGTTTTTAATACCAACTTCGAATCTTCTGAAGAGGAACATGGTAATGTTCAAATTAATGATGCCGAGAGCAATGTTGATGAGGAAAATTGGGATCCTGAAAAGGAAGTTGATACAATGTTAGATTAATCGATATACAATATGTATAAATCAATCAACGTAGTTCAATAAATACAAATTTTTCTGATTCTTTGATTCAAAATTAATAATAAAAAAAAAAAAAGATTCAGAAAATTACTATAATCCATGAAATTTCTAAAATGAAAGTTGTTTAAAGCGTCTCACGCATCTTTAGCTAACCAACTATAAAATTTTGAGGGTCGTCCGAACAAATACATAAAAAAAAAAAGGTATCATATCACAGTTCTTGAAAGACCAAATAAGGATTGGTCTTTAACCAACCCACGATTATTCAATTTCTGGTCTTGAGACTGGTCTGTACCGGTTTTTTGATTTCAACATAATAGATTCAATAAAATTGAATAAAATAAATATTGCATATAAATACTACGTATATCTCCAGTTGAATACAGAACACGATACTCTTTGCTGAAAAATTTTAGAAGGCTTATCAATTCGAAGAATTGTAAACACGTGCTGACCGAATTCTATAAATCGGGTTCTCAATTGCTTATAATAACTGTAATTAGATTTATTTAACATCAAAAAAACACATTTTACTTTTTGATGGTAAATCAAATAATTATATTGCTGTCTGATGTATCGGGCATTTACAGTATAAAGACTTCAGATGTATAAATTTTTCGTTCAACTTCACAAAGTCTTCAAGTTTTTACACTCTCTAAAGCATAAAAGATATTATTTCAGGACATAATCTAGTATTCAGTTCTCAAATTGCCCGGGTACATCATATTTATTTATATCGGATTTATATCGGAAATATCGGAAATATAGGATCTTATCTGATTTATATCGGATTTTTGTCTCAAATTCGGAATTTGGATTTCTTATTTCGGATCACCATGTTAAATCCGAAATTTTACGGAATTAAAAAACAATATCGCCCGAAACATTAATCAGGTGTAACGTAAAGTCAAAACAAATGTGTTTTGTTTTCTAAGTAAAATGTTGCGCGTAAAAATAAACCTCGTTATAGTTAGGGTTAGGGTGAGAGTTAGGGTTGAATTTATTAGTAAAATTTTACAAGAAATATTTTTAATTAGGCCGCAAAAGGTGGTTTTCTAATTAAAATTTAGAGCTATTCGCGTTTTTTTGTAAAAAAGTTGTTTCGTTTCAATTTTTACGTTACACCTGATCCTGAAATTTGATTGGCCAAAATCACGTGGGGGTAAAATTTTTTGTGGGATAGCTATGAGTGTTTTAGAGCGGACGGTCTACGGGCACGTACCAAATCATGTAATTTTGCACTTACCGATTATCACGTGATTTAGACGTACATAAGTGTCAAAATAGAATTTTTCTTAAATTTTGGTCACATTTTTTTCGACAACCAACTAATTGAATCCAATAAAATTTTTTTAAACCAATTCTACAAATTAGTAGAATTCATTTAAAAAATTTTCATCGAATTCTATCAAGCAATTCTCAAGAAAATTTGATTCAAAATTTGAAAAATTCCAATTGTCATAACTGCGCAAAAAATTTCTAAAATTAGAATGAAAATTTCTTGATAAAATTTAATAGAAATATTTTTAAATAACATCTATAGCATAATAGGATTCATTTAAAAAAACTTTATCGAATTTTATTGCGTATTTGCCAAGATAATTTGTAAAAATTTTCACCATTCTTAAGAAGGGGCGGCAAATTTTTTTTCAAACGTTGAACAAATTTCTTGGCAAATACTTGATAAAATTCGATAAAATCTTTTTTTATGAATCTCATCATCTCATTTATGTTATTTAAAAAGATGTCTATCAAATTCTATCAGATAGTTGTTAAGAAATTTTCATTCAAAGCTTAGAAAATTTTTACACAGCTATTTTGTTTAGAAGACGGGTTGAATTTTTCAAAAATTGAATCAAATTTTCTTGAGAACTATTTGATAGAATTTGATGAAATTTTTTTAAGATGAATTTTACTAATTTGTAGAATTGTTTTAAAAAATTTCATTGGATTCAATTAGTTGGTTGTTGAAAAAAATGTGTCCAAAATTAAAGAAAAACACATATATACGTCTAAGTAAGTGAAATTCAGTACATGCAAATCATGTGATTTGGTTTTGCCCGTAGGAGCGTCCTTATTCTGTACCCGGGGTAGAGGCTTTTATTCTATGCCCGGGGGTATAAGTTTTTATCCTGTACTGCCTAAATATGATTGGCCCAAATTTTAAAAAAACTCAAAAAAATTTATTATTATTATTAATTAAAGATAATTTTTTATTAGAAAAAATACAAGTAGTGAAAAGTTCAAAAAAAAAAATTTATTAAAAAAAATACAAGTAGCGAAAAGTACAAAAAAAAAATTTATTAGAAAAAATACAAGTAGCGAAAAGTACAAAAAAAAATTTTTATTAGAAAAAATATAAGTAGCAAAAAGTACAAAAAAAAAAATTTATTATTATTANAAAAAATACAAGTAGCAAAAAGTACAAAAAAAAATATAAAGGTAAAAAAATCATAAAAAAAGCATAACAAGACAAATGACTAAAAGACTAGCAAAAAACAATTAAAAACTCCACCAAGCAACAACGAAAGTACCACCAAATAACTGCCAAGAACACCAACAAATGATGATCAAAAAACTACCAATCTACAACCAAAAGCACCACCAAACGATAACCAAAAGCACCACCAAACAACGATCAAAGCACCACCAAACAACGATCAAAAGCACCATCCAAGACGATCTAAGCACCAACAAACGACGACCAAAAGCCTCCACCAAACTACGACCAAAAGCGCCACCAAAATACGACCCAAAACACCACCAAACTACAACGTAAGTACCACCAAACGACAACCAAAGGCGCAACCAAGCCACCACCAAACAACAACCAAAGGCACCAATTTCAACCAAAGGCACCACTAAATGACGACCAAAAACACCACCAAACGACGATGAAAGCACCATAAAAGAGCCACAAAAGTACTACAAGAACGACAACGAAAGCACAAAAAAAAAACACCACACAATGACGACGAAAGCAACAAGGGCACCACGAAAATAATGACAGGCAAAACACACGATTTTCTGTGTTAATCAATTTGATTTATAAACATAGTCACATGACAGATACAGGATAAGACCCTCTACCCCGGGGTATAGGTTAAGTTTCTCCTGCCCTTAGACCGTCCGGTTTTAGAAATCTGTCACGTCACGTGATGACATCTGTCACACCGCCAATAAACGCGTCATGTGCTAACACAACAAAAAAATAAAAATTTTTAATTTTAAGTTTTAATAAAACTTAATCGTAGTATGCTAATAGTGGCTTTTTTTATTAAGTAAATCGACCTTCATTATTAAGACAATTTTGTTCGCTATAACAAAATCTGCCTACCTTTAAATTTTCATAAAAATCAGATAATTTTTTACTAATAGATATTTGTAAAAAACTAACTGGCGTCATAATAAATTCTTTTGGTACAAAAGTGTATTTTATAAAAATCAACTAATAAAAAATCATCCAATTTTTATGAAAATTTATATTTAAGTAGAACTTATAACGATGAATAAAATTGTCTTATTAATTAAGATCGATTTACTTAATAAAAAATTTGCTGACTATGCATCAAAGTTGTCTTTTACAGTGCATAAAGCTAGAATTAATTAGTAAAATCTTATAATTCACAAATTTTTATTAATTAATTCTAACTTTATGCAATAAGTAAACTTGTTCAGCATCTAAAAATACATCAAATCGGCATAATTATTTTTATTTTACTTGAAATTTAGAGAATAGATGCATAATTTTGGATATTTGATCAAAAAAGTCAAATTTAAGCATCTTTTCTCCAAATTTCAAGTAAAATAAAAAAATTATGGCCGATCTGATGTATTTTTAGGTACTGAACAAGTTTACTTAGTGCATTAACTTGTTTAGCACCTAAAGATACATCAAATTGGCTGTGTTGTTTTTATTTTACTTGAAATTTGGAGAACAGATGCTTAAATTTGACTTTTTTGATCAAAAATCCAAAATTATGCATCTGTTCTCCATATTTCAAGTAAAATAAAAATAACATAGCCGATTTGATATATTATTGGGTGCTAAACAAGTTTAATTAGTGCATAAAGTTATAATTAATTAATAAGAATTTGTGAATTATAAGAATTTGTAGAATTTTATTAATAAAATTTTATAAAATCTTATGATTCACAAGATCTTACTTATTAATTCTAATTTAATGCACTAAGTAAACTTGTTCAGAACCTAAAAATACATTAATTTAGCAGAATTATTTTTATTTTACTTGAAATTTAAAGAATAAATGCATAAATTTTGATTTTTGATCAAAAAGTCAAATTTAAGTATATTTTCTTCAAATTTCAAGTAAAATAAAAATAATTCTAATAATTTGATGTATTTTAGATATTGTACAAGTTTACTTAGTGCATAAAGTTAGAATTATTTAATAAAAATTTGTGAATTATAAGATTTTATAGAATTTTATTAATAAAATTCTATAAACTTTTATAATTAACTAATTAATTCTAACTTAATGCACTAAATAAACTTGTATTTATTTAATTGTTATTTTTTGGCTTCGGACACTAACGGTATCTGTTTTCTAGTATATTATCTGATTTGTTATTAGAATTTAATTGATCATATTCAGCACGTGCTTCTGAAATGATCGTTTGTTTTTCGTACTCTGTAAATATTTTCATATTTTTAGTTCGTGGATCAAAAAAATAGCAAGTTGGATTGGTTTTGCTGGTTTTGAAAATCGTGCCTGAATTGACTCATAAAGATTATTTCCAAAATTTTGAACATTATTGTCATATATTATTGTGCGATCAATTTTTGTTTTTATATAATTAATAGCAAAACATGCCTGTGAAAGTGTTGGGTATTTTGAGCCTAATAAAAGTTTTGAAACAACTTCATAGGGACGCAGTAACTTAACTAGATCAACTATTTTATTCCAGTCATCAAATGATAGCTCTTTTTTTTCATAACTCCATAGTGAATTATTCTTACTAGCCTCAGCCAAAAGCAATTTATATTTATATAATGCTAGTTTAAGAATAGTTAAGCATTTTAACAAGTAGAACATTGAATTCTATCTTGTTGAAACATTACGGACTACACAAAGAAACCTATCCCAATCCTCTATTTCTATTTGAGCTGCTAAAAGAACCTGTTTTTGCTTTGGACTTCTACTAAAATGTGATATGACATCTTTGTATTTTTTTTATTAGATTCATAATACTAGAGCACTTTTTTAGTGCATCATTTATTGCGAGTTGTAAAGTGTGACCAAAACAAAAAACTTTTAATATATTATACTTACGCTCTAACTTCTCTACACATAATTTGATATTCGACCTGTTATCAACTGTACTACAAACAGTTTTATTTCTAAGCTGCAAATAATCTAAAATTTTAACTATTTTGTTTAAAATACGATCTGCAGTATGTGAATAATAGAGACATGAAATACTACTGTTATTTCTTTCATTTAAAAGTCATCATTGATCCAATGGATCATAAGCCCTATATATGGGTCACTATTATCTTATGTCTACATGTCAGTAGTAAATGAAGTGTAATGGATTTCAGTATTATCAAATGCATATTTGTGAAGATATTGCAAAATTTTATTTTTAGCATTGATAAGAGATTCATTTAAATGATCTTTACTAAGTATATTTGCTCATTCATTAAGGTTTTCAATTATTTTCTTAAATGATAGTGACTGAAGAATCGAAAATGGCTGAAGATTATTGACAATAAAAGCAGCGATATTACGATCAAGCTTTTTTTGTTTTGGGTTATGGAATACATATTTAGTCTGTTTGTTAAATGATTGTGTTATTGTCATTTGTGAAAATTCCGCTATTATATGAAATTCACACCTGCTATTCTCACTTGACACAATTTTTGTCCAACCACTTTCAATCATAGTCCTGGAAATATGATACTTTCTTCTTAAATGCCTTCACAAATTTGTAGTAGAACTATCTTTTATATATTTTATTTAGAGAGTACAAGTTTTATGATGACAAACCCACATTTTTATATTGTTAATTACTATTACTGTATAAAATGGTTTAACCGGACTGCCTCCTGGCCTTTCAGCTCTTTTTTTTGTTGCAAGTTTTTGGTTAATGGTCGATTGCTAGTAGAAGGTTGTGGGGAGTCTTCATTGTTATCTGCACTATCATATCCCGACATTTCCAAGCTAACATCATTAAGCTCTGTTATATTATCACTATACTCGTCGTTGTCCATTATATTATCCATTTCTCTCTTGCAGTTTAAATTTGCGATTATTATTTTATTGATGAAATTTAATATAACTTACAGATTTAACATCAGAAATAATGAATTTTTTTTTCTAGCAGGGAAATTTTCAAGACCAATATTCTCACGTATTATCCAAAATGTGTGGTATATACTTTACAAAATTATTTTAAGCACAGGATACCATCATGGTAAGATCTTTATAGTAAAATCCGGCTTTTGACAAATTAAAAAAAACCTTTAATGATCTTAAGCAGGTTTAATACTGTATTATTTAGGTATATGATAGAATTCGAATAACAAGTCATTTTTTGATTTTTGTTTGTTATAGATGCTCATATGCTTAAAATGAACTTTGCAATTTATCTAGTAATAATTACTAATTGTTGTACGATCTTTACAATTTTGCTCAGTTAGGTACCAATTTTGTTCGTTATAGACACTCATGTGCTTAAAATGAACTTTGCAATTTAACTAGCAGTAATTACTAATTGTACAAATTCAATTGTTGTACGATCTTTACAATTTTCTCATAGTTATGTACCAATTCGATCATTTTTTATTGATAACTTTAAAAAAACGTCATTAATACTAGTTTAAAGCTTTGTTATATTAAGAAAAAATCATAACACGTTTAATCTGAGTCACAACCCAAGTCACGATTTTTTGACCTGGGTAATAGCTCTAGTTTTTAGTCTCTAGAGAAGTTTTGCCGTCTTTATTTGATGCAATTTATTACTATACAAAAATATTCAATTTCTTTAAAACCTATACCAGAGGATATAGACGAAGTTATTGTAATATGGAGTGTGGTCAATTAAAACAGCCCATTTTTACATATATCTTATTTTGAGATAATTGATTTTCGGACTGATCCGGGATTAATCAAATTTCATAATTTTGATTGGTTAGATAGCATGTGACTATAGGGTAATCTCATGATGTGCTGGCCTCATGTAATTTTTTCTTTTATTCTTTTATCATATATATCAACTTTTATTTATAATTAAAAAGTGTCAATTATGTCAAAATTTATATGAATCTAAAAACTCATTTTTCAAAAAATTGTAAAAATGTGCTGTTTAATTGACCACACCCATATGATATACAGTTTAATGTTATTTTCATAATGAAATAATTGGTGTTTTCTAAACAAATTACTTATTTTTGACCACTAGAGTGAGAGGTACAGGGTTCTTGGGCATGTTCCTTCTTGTGCATGTCTATATGCATGCCCAGAGCCATGCCTTTAAACTAGAAGATATGCCTATTTCATTTGATATTTAAAAAATGTATATTAAACAAGCAGGTTTTCTAATTGGTTAATATTAACTATTCTAAAGATAATAATATTTATATGATAAACCCTTTGTGATTGCATTTTATTAGAGAAAGATATACTTATAAAGATCTACATTTGGACTTTAATAAATTATTTTAAAGTTTTTTTGTACTAATTAAATAAGATTCATATTTTTTTATTAATAATCATTATAAACAATTTAAGATTATTTTATAGATAATTAATTTGCAAACACGTTCAGTTTTTAAACGGTTTATTTCATAAATAGCTTATTTCATATAAAAAGCTTTTTTTTTTATAAATTGTATTAATTTTTTTTTTTTAAATGTTAAAAGTGAAACCTTGCTTTTATCTTTATTAAATTTAATAAAAACTTTTTACAATACTAAAAAAATTTTATTTTTTTTTAAATCTAATACTAAGAATAAAAACTCAGACATATATCTAAGTAAATCTAAATACTTATTTGCGGCCTAAATCTAAAATTATACTAATTTTAATTTTAACTCTAAACTACAATAACTACCAGTACCGTATATAATTATTTTGTTTATAAAACTAGAAAAATGGTGAACTATAAAGTCCAAAAGACAAATATAAAATACTATATCTCAATAAGCATCAGTTTAATTGTTTAATTGTTTTTTTATATTATACCTAATCTAGCCAATCAGGATTCAGAATTTGTTGACACATAGACATCAGGTGTACTATTGCTTTACTTGTGAGTGTTCTTCGGACAATAAGATGTTAATAAAAACAAAATGTTCATTTCAATAAGACGATCTTAACGAGCCCAGGATCATTAAAATTCAATTACAGAATCCCAAGAACATTTAAGTTTTGTATGATTTTAATAGTACTTTTTAGAATTACTATGTAAATGCTTTTAACTTTGAATAACTTCTGATCTACTGATCTGTTTTGGGTGATTTAGCCATAAAAATGATTATCTTGATAAGATGATTCTAACAAGCCCAAAATCATTTAAATTTGATCACAGAATTCTGAGATTATTAAGAATCAGTATGAACAATCAACTAAAAAATATATGAGTTTTATATATAAAAACCCATTTCTTAGTTAATTGTCTATATCATACTGATTTTTAATGATCTCAGAATTCTGTGATCAGGTTTAAATGATTTTGGGCTTGTTTGAATTGTCTTATTAAAATGATCATTTTTGTGGCTAATCATTCAAAATGGATCAGTAGATCAGAAGTTATTTAATGTTAAATATATTTATATAATAATTCTAAAAAGTAGTGGTCGTACCCTAGGGTACAATAACCGGTTAACTGTTAGGCTATCTGGATACCCGAATTATAAAACTGATAAACAGATAAATTATTGAGGTATCCGGTTAACTTAAGAAAGATATAATTTAGGATAATATAGGGTAAAATACAATTATAATAAAAATTTTAATTTGCGTATTATTTATATACTAGCATCACTTGGTGTAAAACTTGTCTACATTATAAATTTAATGTATTTTAAATAAGAACATGATTTTAATATTTCGTTTGTTTATTATATTTATTTAATAGATGATATAAATCAATTACACTTTAAACTTATACTAGCTTTCAGTTTTTTGTATGTATAATAATAATTATTATATGGGGGACATCAATAGAAAAGGGACAAATCATTTTTAGTAACTTTTTTTTAATTTTTAAATTAAAATATCTTAACAACTACTATATTAAATTTAATAAATTTTTTTTTGTTTTAATTCTATAACTATATAAAATTAAAATAAAAAAAAATTATTAAATCTGGTTAAGTAGTTGTTAAATTATTTTAACCTAAAGTTGCAAAAACTTTTACTTAAAAAAAATTTGTCCCTTTTCTATTGATGACCCCCATATTATATATATAAATACAGTAAGTTTTTACTTTATGTTTTTATTACATACTTTACACAGTACAGGATACTATTATTGTTCTACATTATTTCTGAATTTTCGTAAATTCTGAATTGACATGTTTTCTTTTTGATTTTTATCTTGTATGCAGATCATATAATAAATTACTGATAATAATTACTTATCAGTTATTGTTCTATATCATTTCTGAATTGATATGTGTTCTTTCTCGATTTTCATTTTATATACAGATCATATAATAAATTACTGATAATAATTACTTATTGTTCCACATCATTTCTGAATTTAATTCTAAATGAACACGTGTTCTTTATCGATTTTCATCAATTGTGAAATGCACAGCAATGTAATAAATTACTAATAATAATTACTTATTAATAATTACATTGATTTTTTTTCATTAATATATATAAAGATTATTCTTTTATTGTTTCGTTATTATTTTTTTGTATTGGCGTAACAAAAGAACTTCTTATGTCTAAACAAAATAGGAATAACTTGGGGATGCAAGTTTTTTATATCCAAAAAAGATAAATTTATGTTTGTTTAAAAAAAATTTAGTAATTATCTTCTAGACATGACACCTGACCAGATTTCTGCCGTTACCGAAAAACAAATATGGATGTGTTCTACGCAGGTAATATAAAAATTATTAATTATATTGTTAAATATATATGAATATTAGAACTATTCTTTTAATATATGAAAAGTTAGCATTGAATATTTAGGCAAGCATATAGTGATTCATTTTTATTCGTTTTTATTTATTTATTTATTTATTTTTCTAATTTTTTTTACTTTATTATTATAGAGTTACTTTATTTGATTTATGCATTAATACTGTATATATAAATCAACAATCGGGTGTGGTGACTTAGAGAAGTTGGTAAGTTGTCACTCCCAAGTGGCAGGTCTAGGGTTCAAATCCTACTGATGACGTTTTGAAAAAATAGACCTGTGTTCCGGTAACTGTTTCCTGTCGATCAGTTGGGTATATTACTTGTAGTCCTTGGTTACCATCTCGAATGAGAGCTTTCAGGTGAAGTTGTGTTTCGTGACACAGACAAATCCAAGGAACCAGGGAAACAAAAACCCATTTGGCAAGACCCGAATAAGGAGGTAGCAAAGATCTTTGACGGTGCTACCAAAACCAGAATATTGGACCGGAGCCGAAATACTGGACGTCGACCTCAGGAACAAGGTCTACTAACCTGGCTGCTGGATCAGGTACTGGAGGAAAGGACCTATGTTATAGAAGTAGGTACCAGGGGGAGAAAAACTATAATGGCACCTAATGCTGGGTAGATTAACCCTTCCGGGCCAACTGGATTGAAAGATGGAGAAACCGGTGAAGGACTGGTAGGAAAGTGATGGTGGGTACCAGGGTTGGAGCGAACCTTACAAGGGCAAAAGTAGGTATTGGTAAGATGACAGGGGTAACCCTGTCTCGCAAGTGTTGGCCTCGGTCATAGCGATAAGTACCGAAGTGTAGGTGAATACCTGATATGGGACAGGTACAGCTCTACCAAGTCTCCTGTTGAGGATAACAGGACCGAAAATACCCGGCTAGGTCCTAAGGCAATGGATAAGTATCCAGAACTTGCTGACTGACTTATGTAACAGGCCTGTTCTGGTGATACAAGATGGGTTGGCAGCCGGAACATGGATCAGAGTGTTTAAATAGGCAATTCCCGTAGTTGGGTTGCAAATATGGCAGCTAGTGTGGAACCCTTGGGCGGACCACTTAAATTAGACTCCAAAAGTGTACGTGTGGCTAGATGTATTCTTGTCTAGAATCAGAGGGTTTAAATAGGCAATTCCCATAGTTGGGTTGCAGGTATGGTAGCTAGTGTGGAACCCTTGGGTGGACTACTTAAATTAGACACCAAAAGTGTACGTATGACTAGATGTATCCTCGTCTATGTAACAAATACCAGTATTCCCCTAAAGGATACCGACGGCCCTAATATCTTGAATAAAATTCGTAAGTCCCAAGACGGGCACTTTAAAAAAAAAATAAAATAAAATAAATCAACAATCATATAAATATCTTAACCGGATATAACTGTTATCTTTTTATTTGAATAGGATATAAAATCGGTTATTAAATTTTGTTAAAGGTTACAACCTTTTCGGATAAAAAGTTATTCAAGTACAAGCACTACTAAAAAGTACTATTAAAATTACACAAATTTGAACATTCTCGGAATCCTGTGATTGGAGTTTAATGATCCTGGGCTCATTAGAATTGTTATATCGAGACAAACATTTTGGTAGCTAAATCATCTTAAACATGCTAGTAGATCAATAGATATTAGCAATTCTGTAAATCAGCCCATATGATATACTTTTAGAATTTATAATGAAGTGTATATAAAAGCTGCATATATAAAAGAATAGCTATATATAATTACTAGGAAAATGCGTAGCATTATGTGCCCGGAGCATATCATATGATGATCATCTTATTACACAAACACGTGAATATGCATATTTTGTTACACTAAATTAACCAATTTGAACATGTGTGGGACAGACAAAAAATTGCCAAATTACGTTTCTGATATGATCTTCATAATGTTTATACAGGCTTAGTCGAATACAAGAAAGTTCGGGAAATTTAGGAAGTGATGTATCAAAAAAGTCACTAATTTTGGTCGAAATGCATCAAAAACGTAATTTTTGTATCACTTGCCGAATAACTAAGGGTCCCTCCGCTACGCTCTGGGCCAATAAAGACATGCCTAAGAGACATGCCTTTAGTTCAAAGTAGAGTTAGAACCAAAATGATTTTTTCAATCCGGATATAACTAGAATTAAAAAAAACGAATCCTAATTAATTTTATTTAAATCCGGATATAAATATATTTGGATTAATCCAGATATAAATCTAGATCCGGATACAAATCTAAATCTGGATACAAATCTAAATCTGGATATAAATCTATATCCGGATATAAATCTATATACGGTTAAATAGCAATAATGTAACTTCGTTCATCGGAATTTCAGTTATATTTTGAACCAAACACAATCTATCTAATTTATTAGGGATTGTGCCTGATACAAAATATAAGTGAAACCCAATGGCATGTTTTCTTTTGATAGTACACATATCCGAATTACATATTATATTCGGATTATATCTTGTATCCAGATTATATATGGTATCCGGATTGTATATTGTATCCGGTTATATATTATATCCGGATTGTATTATATCCGGATATAGTTGGTTCAAAAAATTGAATCCGGATTTGTTTAAAAACCGGATTAATCCGGATATAAATATAAATCCGGATTCATCTACTACCTCTAGTTCAAAGCATGTTCTTTTGAACATATCTAAAAGTTTTCATATACCTCTCACTCTATTGATTACATAGTATTAGCAAAATAATTTTCTTAACAGGAAATCGGTATACAAATTAGAAATTGTACCCGTTGGGAAAACCTCTACCTGGTTACTATTAAATTACCCGAATATCTGGATAAATTACTATTTCATACAATTGCAAGTTCTACCTAGGTACAATCACTAATACAAATTCTTATATGTATATGATTTCAAAACCTAGATTAGAGTATCTAGCATAAAGCAAAACCTTTTTTTAAAGTTATGTACTGCTTTAATAATACAGAATTAAAAGTAATAAACCTTTTTTTTTACTATATGTATTTGTATTGAAAAAATACTTTAACATATTGATATTAATTTTTTAATATTAACAAAATAGAGAAAATTAATATAGACTTAGATGGTAATGATATAAATGTACAGTCATACTCCTCTACAATCACCTCCTATATAATCACAATTCCCATACAATCACATTAAATTTTGAGACAATTTATTAATAAACTTAAAAAAGACTTCTATATAATCACACTCTTTTATAATCACCAATTTTCTTAATACAAACTGCGTGATTATAGAGGAGGAAGACTGTATGTGATTCTATTTTGAATACTATAGATAGTACTGGTCATGTATAGAAAGAGACAAAAAATAATAATAAAATATCAGAAACTGAAAGAATAATAACAGTCACATGATATGTCACAATAAAATTTTCTATATATTAGTAACACGATATATCATATAAAAATTTGTTATATACTAGGTTAACAGGAAATCTGTTAATGTCCGAAGCAAATTATATGTAACAAATCGGTTAACTAGTAATATATTTATAAAAGACATTACTTCTAAATTATTATTACTGTATATTAAAAATTTAAAAATTTAGTAGTGTTCTTGTAAAATTGATCCGCTAGTATCCTTCTTTTAATTTAATAATGTAATTAAAGATTTAAAAAAAATTAACGTAATACTGTATTTCTGCAAATAATATTTGCTATTGTTTTTTTTTTCAAGATGATTGGGCATCTGCGTCCAAACACATTTACTTGCGAACAGGTAAGGGATAAAATTATAAGAATATGTAGAGTCGATTACAGATCCATAGTTTTGTTTTTGAAGAATTGGATTTATAGATATAATAAAATATATATAATACTGTATATAAACTATAAAAGTAATCCTTTATGAATTATTTATTTGGAATTTTTCTTAATTAATGTCCATGATTAATAATTACCATGATGATTTAGATGTTACATGCATTTCAAAATAAGAAAATTCAAAGAAGAAAGAGCAAATATATTTACAATATCTGAATTGTATAAACATCATTAATTGGAATGCCAAATTCTTAGTTCAGATCTCAGAACAAAACTAATGATTAAAAGAAAGTCCGATAATGGATTTAATAAAAGCTTTTAGCCACATTCAATTTTAAATAACAATCATTTTGAGATTTAATATCTGCTTCGATTGTCACGCTTATCACCTCTTTTTCCTCTCATTGGCGCGAGTGGCATTGAAGAAGCCAAATCATTGATATGTTCCACAGAACGATTTAATTTGATGGGTGGGCGGGGAGGTACCGTGGCAGCTAGACTTTCGATGCCCCGTTCAATATTCCTTTTCTTGGTCGAGAGAATTAATGATTCTGGTTCGTCATCTCGGTCTCTTTCATCACGATCTCTCTTCTTGTTGATAAATCTTTGAGTTGCCATGATTTCTCGATCGTCTCGTGGTCTGCGAATAGCAGGATCCTCAATATGTCTTCTTCTACCATTATCATTTCGATGACGATCACGTTCATTTTCACGTTCTCGCCTATCTTCACGATCACCTCTTTCCATCTCACGCGATCTTTCTCGCTCTTTTTCTTTGCCTTTGTCACGTCGTTCTTCGCGTCTTTCATCACGCTTTTCTCGTTCTTTCTCCTTAATTTTTTCTTCACGGTCTCGCGAACGAGGATGATGATCAGTTCTTTTATTCCGATCGTCAATGGGCAGCCTTTCTTTATTACGAATCATCAATTCCTTTTTATCATCACTTCCACTTCGAGGAATTTCTTGCTTACGATCTCGTCCTCGTTCTTTTTCACGATCATAATAATCAAATTTTTTAATTGTTTCCTTGTCTCGATTGTGATAGTCGTTTTTCTTTATTTCTTTTTCACGTTCAAATAAAACATCTTTTCTATCTTTGAAACGATCTCTCTCTCGATCCCTATCACGGTCTTTTTTATTAAAAGGCCTGTCAGGCAATGGGTGTATTTGCCTTCGTGGACTATTAGCTCTAGTAGCTGAATGAGAAGGTGACGGGTTATCACCTCTCACATTTGATAAAGGACTTGATCGGGAGGCTTCTAAAACTTGAGTTGCCCTTTGTGAAGGGGATGATGGACCATTTTTTTCAGTTTTCTCATCATATTTCATTGATCTTTCGTCATTTGGTGTTGAATCTGTGACATTGGAACCTTTTGGTTTTTGGAATGATCTAGTAGACACCCAATAATGTTGCCTGCCCTTTAATACAGCAGAATAACTTATAGCCAAAGTTAAAATGTCGGTGTTTCCACTTTTAACAATCTTATCAATGTTGTCTTGAAGTTTCTTTCCAAAGGTATCAATTGCCGGGAAGTATAAAACAATGTCGTTAAGGACAATAATTGAGTTCCTAACTGAAAAGTATTCCATAGATTGAAGACCTTGTTCAAAAGCCTTAAGAAGTTTTGAGTGCCACTTATAATACACACGTCTAAAGTCTTCATATTGGAGTAGGTCAGTTTCAGAAATGCTGGTCGGCTGACGATTATGTGCAGACCATTTCATTTGGAATCCTGGAATACCCGATCCTTTACCTTTAAGTTCATATTCTTGTGGATTTTTGTGCAATTTACTAAGGGATGCCAAAATTGTTTGGAGAAAAACACCATAATTCCGTGCCTCAGACTCGGAACAAGTAAAGATCAATGGTTGAACTTGGTCCGCAAAGATCCGATCATATAATGTGAGAGTTGAGAAATTAGCAGTGCCAATTTCATGCATAATTTCAATGAATTTAGCACAAAATACGGCATTGTCAGCACTTATAATCAGCCGAGGGAAAAGACAATACTGCCAAAATTGTGTTATTATATCTTGACGATTAGTGATTTGACCAGAAAACCAATGATCTTTCTCGATCTTTAATCGGTTCTTAACACTTTTTACATGTTGTTCATGTGTTCGTCTCTCATCGTCGATTTGGCGAGCGATATCAAGAATTTTAGATTTATCACGAACCTTATCATCATTAGCAGAATTTAGCAAATCATTTTTAGCTTTACGATATTCCTCTTGTGGGAATTCCAAATCGTATAATGATAATTGCCAAAAAGTAATAAAGAAAGGTGGACTGATCCCATTCCACACATTTTTTGGTAGAATGGATTCAATTTGTTCGATCATAGGTAATAGGGAGGGCTGCCAATTTACTAATGACTCATTGTCTACATTCATTGCATCAATATGTTGCTTTAGTTTGTAATTCATTACTGGTCGTAGCAACATAAAAATATATTCCATTTGTAAATGGTATGATTCAATCAATTTTTGAATATCAGGAACAATTGCAGCATATTCATCCATTCCTATAGTCATTGCTAAAAAGTCTACATATTGAATATAAGTGTTGCGGCAAAGATCCATTTGATGGACAAAGGATTTAAGACCTGCAGATTCCTCCACCACACCAAATGCTTCATACGGAATGCTTTGCGCCAGTTGAGCAATCAGTATAGCAATTTTCATGGCATATCCCTCCTCAATAAGAATTTGTCCCAATCGTGAGGAATTGCGACGAACATTTTTTTGATTTCGATTAAATAATTTGATATTTCGTAGATTTTCTCCAGTACCCATAAGGATCACATCTAAATTTGAAGGAATTACCTCATATTTAATTCCAGACATTGCAGTAATTAGCTGTGAAAGAACATATAAATCCACTGAGCTACGATCTTTGAGCTTGCAAACAATGAATTGAAGAATGCTTGCGAGGTTCATTTTATCGTATTTCCTACACATATTTCCACAAAAATCAGACAAGTGCTTAAGCCAATCACTAATGTTGACACCATCTTCTTTCAACCTTTTTCTGTCACAAGCAAATATCTCTAACATCTGATAAGTCAAGATATCATATTCAAGAGCTGTAAAATATTTGCAAGCCTCAACAAATGAAGTCATCATATTATCGTACGCTTGAATTTGTTTTAAAATAATTTCAAATACAATAATCGGATTTGCATGTGAAATTTTGGCGAGATCACGACCTTTCACCCGACAATTTTCTTCAGTGATCTTTTTTAAAATATCTTTAGTAATATATGAGACCTTTTTTTGTTGTTCTCTTAATAATTGATGAGTACTGTAAATTAATTTCCATTCAGCATATATCATGTATCTTGTTTCATATGGAAATAATTTAAGAATGTTCCATAACTCATCTATCACACCACAAGTAATGTCTGGCATGGCTATGCTTGGCAAAATTACCGTTATGATTATTTCGATCCAACCATTTTGGATAATTTCGCGATCTGGATTTGGAGCATTTTTGGATTCTAATAGATGGTGAAAAGTGATACGCATTATTTTGGTGAGTAATATAAGATCTTTAGAAAGCCATGGACCGACAAATTGTAATAATTGACGACCATTTTCATTTATGAGATCCATAAAGGAATGAAAAATGGGTATTCCTTCACTCCAATTTTTATACCAAGAACCAAAAAATGTTGGAGTTGGAAAATAATTTATTAATCGAGGGGCGATTGGAACATAAACTTCATGAATTGCCACGTTAATTATTTCTCTCAGGCACTTTGCGACAGACTCTCCGATATCAGGAAGATGATGTAATACGTAGCGAGCATGATAAAAGTCACCAATTTCAAGAAAAGCGCATGCAATGCCGTTTATATGTTCATATGGATCATTATCATCAGGTTCCTTAAGAATATGTGGATATAGATCAGCAATTTTCACAATCTCATTATGAATTAATATGGCTGAAGCAATGTGTAATGATTGAATTGCATCCGGCATCATGTCTGATCCTTTATAACGAGAGAACTTTGTGCCAAGCAAATGAGCGCATGTTTGGTTACCCTTATCATTCGACCACTCATCCAAAATATCATAGTTAGAACTATATTTATCCGTATCAACAGGATCCGGTAGCCAAGGAGAATTTTTTAAAAGTTGTATAAAAAATTCATAATGATTTTTCACATTTGCAATAAATACGTCAAGAATCAAGTCGAGAACACGATTAGGATCCAAATTAAAGAATCCTTTTATATATATATATATATATATAAATTAATTAGATTATTAGAACAAAAAAAAAAAAAAAAACTTTAGAGAAAACCATAATCATTTTACCTATTAATGTCTGTATAGTCTCCAAGAGACTTTGCACACGCATATTCCGAGACTTTTCATTTTCATTTTTATACAAGGCATCATAACTCATGGTTAATTCGCATATTAATTTTGAATATCCTTCTGATTCTTCTCGTGCAAGGTTATACTTTTGTTGCTTATATAACATTGCCGTATTTATCCTTACACATCGTCGACCAAAAGTTTTTTCTTCTACAATTCCAGCATTTTCTAATAGGGTGATATCTAATTTGGTCTTCATGCTTTTGGTATCAACGAGGTTATTTGTCTTTAAAAAATAATGAAAGTTGTTAGTAGTTGATAAAATTTTATAAATACATGAACTCTTATGGACATTACATGACAAATTCCTATTTAAATAACCCAAAACTTCAAAATCAAAGAAAGAATTTCAAGTATGTGACGTCATGTACTTGGAAATCCATTTAAAACTTTCTAACAACAAGCTTCTCTATTCAAAGATTCCAAGCGCAAAACTTCGAGATAAACGTTGAAAGCATTTCAAGCCTATTACGTCACGTAATTGATAAATCCAAATTAAATAGACATAGAACCTAATCACAAGCTTTGTATATTTGTATAAACGGATGTAAATATCGGCCCAAAAGCTCGATTACAAAAAATCAAGTGTCATATACGAATTATAATTTTATTTCATATTGACACATTAATACTTACATGAAGGTATCTAACAATACTGCTTAAGTTTCGACGACGGTCACCTTCAATCGTCTTATCATTAGCACCGTCAATTATCGTAGTATCGATGTACCATATTGCGTCAAGGAGGTTTTGTATAAAGGCTTCATGGTCATACTCGCCATTTTGAGGTTTTTCGAATATAGGTGCAATAGAAGCTATTGTTTTGTTGCCTATAACAACATCAGTAAAGGTTTCTAATAGATCGTTTTCCATGGTAAGAGTGAGAAAAGAGAAATGATTTGCTTGTGTTGACAGTTAATAAAATGAACTATGATATCGTTACAACATTAATATCAGTCACGCGACTAAACTTATGTGACAAAATTATGCAAATTGACGAAATTACATTTTTCTGAAGTCGAATTAACGTTAATACTACAGTACTACAATGGGCAATTATTTTATCTACTTTTTTTTTTTTAATAATAGATGCACTAAAAAAAGAGATCCTTTTGAAAAATATATTATTAAAAAATTATTTTACTGTAGAAAAGTTTTTTCATGATATTGTACGAGCGCTGCCAAACAGGGAGTGAATATTTTTCATTGTGGCGAACTTAACCTCCGAAAAATTATAATGACATAATTGAATCACATACGATCAGTTCGCCACGGTAATCGAATATTCCACGTGCATCATTTCATGCCAAGGAAAATAAGATTTAGTGTTATTTACCAGAATCAACCCATAATCGGTGACATATACGTATTAAATACGTCACCGTCGGGTTTTTTTAAGGGCTGAATCTGGTAAATAATATATTTGAAAACCCGAAGTTTTATTTTTTTTTCCGTCTCACTTATCGTTATCTGTTATATACCAGTCACACGATTTGTCACATCTAAAATTTTAATCATATGATTATCGTACGTTACACAAATCGACGAATTACAGTTTTAAAATTTTTGCCTAAACCTTTAGTTGAAATACATATCGTTCCATATGACAAAATTATTCTTGAGGGTTTTCCGAATCGTATGGTACACGGATCGTACAAAATAAACCGTTCCCTATAAAATGCTACACCCTTGAAGGTGGGTAATTATTTTACATACTTTCGACGCATTCTTTCTGAGTTTGCAAATTTTTTACCTGTAAAGTGGTTCACTAGGTGCGCCATAAGAAGAGCTTTCGGCAAAATGCATCTTCGAAAGGCGGGTACATTAAGAACATACCGCGAAAAATCAAGAAAACTATTTTATAGTAAGTAGATCGCTCATTAATTCGTTGTAACTGATATATTTTAAACTATTCAACCTTATTAATACTTTCTATTATTCTATTCTTAACTAGTTCTATTTATTTGAGATAAGTTATTTAGGCTTATATTGTTTTGTTTATTTTGTTTTAACTAGTTGGAGGCATAATTGTTAGACGAAACTTAAGATATTAATCGGGCAGTTTTGAACGATTGATATCATAAAAATAGTTCATCTAACAATTCTAGTTAAGGTGTAAAAAATAATATACTGTACTTAAGCTTATAATATTTTTAATTTAGGACGATTTTTCTTTTATTTATTCATGTTAATTATGTGGGTCTGGTGCTAAGAAAATGGATGAATTTGATGAAAAAAAATTTACAAAAAATTGGGTTTCTTGTGAACTATTAATTAGAATTACATGGTTTTGGTACCATTCCGATTTGTCTTATTGAGACGAATTGAATGGTACCAAAATCATGTAATTCTGATTAATAGTTCACGAGAAACCCAATTTTTTGTAAATTCTTTTTTTTCATCAAATTCGTCCCTTTTTCTTGCAAAAAAATTGGGGTTCTCATGAACTATTAACCAGAATTACATAATTTTGGTACCATTTGGTTCGTCTTATTGAGACAAATTAAATGGTACCAAAATCATGTAATTCTGATTAATCGTTCACGAGAAACTCGATTTTTTGTAAATTTTTTTTTCATCAAATTCGTCTCTTTTTCTAGCAAAAATATTGGGTTTCTCATGAACTATTAATCAGAATTACATAATTTTGGTACCATTCAGTTCATCTTATTGAGATGGATCGAATGGTACCAAAATCATGTGATTCTAATTAATAGTTCACGAGAAACCCAATTTTTTGTAAATTTTTTTTCATCAAATTCGTCTCTTTTCTAGCAAATATCCATTATTTATTAAATTGGCATATGTAAATTATTTTAATCAATTTTAATTTAATAATTGTATAATTCTTTATTTAAATAAATAATAAATAAACATTTTTAATAAATATGTATACAGTTTTTTTTTTGTGATTTGCGACTATTTATTACTAATTTTAATTCTAATTATTTTATAGCTTGTAATAACTAGCCCGATGCCTTCTAGTAAGATAGATTTGCACAAGAATAACTTCGTTGGTATTTGCTAAACCAACCCAGTTGAAATTTAATAAGCTATTTTCGACCTACTTAATTTTAAAAAATTATTTTTTAGTAATAATTCTAGTTTAACTAGCTTAAAATTTCTTTGTAATCACACGATTTTTAAACCTAAGGTTTACGTGTCGAATCTAGTACCTTGTAGTCATAAGTTGCAACCTTTTTTAACAGTTCTAGTGGTTTATGATTTTTAAAACAAGCTTGGTAAGGTAATAGAAGCGAAATAGTAAGCAGTTTTATACATATAAAAAATAAAACAAAATGCAAACTTTAAGTGCCGCATTCTTCTCGTGTTTATTTTGTATTATATTCTAAACATGCAAATAATAAAGAAATCAACTTTCTAAACCGTCAAAATGCATGTCATAAGTACGGTTTCCTTTTTAGAAACCCTTGAAATAAATGATTGAATGTAGGTGACCGTTGCAATTTACTATGAAAATTGAGCCCATCATATGCATGTCGATCACTCAAATTTCATAGTAAAAAATTTACCCCCGTGATCTGCGTGACAAATCGTATGACTGATACTGTACGTACGTACGTAATACGTAGTATTTTTTTTTTTTTTAATCACTATATCTGATATTTAATTTGTATTTATATAATAAATTTTATGTTACCCTTTTTTTCCTTTTTTGGGGGACGTCTAAAGCGGAGACAATTCATATTTAATAATTTTTTCAATTAACTTTAGGGTTAGGATCGACCTATATTAGGGTTATATTAGGTTTTAGGTAAATATATATAAGCAAAATTGTCTTCCCGACATTTTTGATTAACACATCGAGGTAGGTTTAGACTGCCGTTTTTTGTATTTTTCAAGGTTTTCGCTTCTCTTTCATTTTTGCTTCGCCGAAGATCATCAAAATTCTATAATTTGATTGGCGGTTGATCACATGATTTGTCTCCGCTTTAGACGACCCCCTTTTTTGTATATAATGTTGCCAAGATAATTATAATTCAGGCCAAATTTTGTATAATGCCAGCCAGAGTATTATTTACGGGACTTGCATAATAATCTACTGATTCTTTTTTTTTTCTTTAGTTTTTGCAGTTTTTGCAAAGTGCATCTGCTTATTCCATTTTTCCTGATCCAAGTTCTCTATATCAAAGGCTCAAATCTTTCAGCATGGTATTCTTACAAGGTGTGCTTTTCTTCTTCCAGATCAAAGGTTATCATTAAGAATCAATGGATATTTTGCAAAGTGAATTCATAACGTTATTATATTTGATACATATTTAAAGTCAGTGAAGTGCCCTTTTATAGTGCATTTCCAAGATAATTCGGATCTTTGATATGCTGTTCTTCAAAGTGCTTTTTTTCTGATTCAAGATCATTCTTGAAGATTCAAACCTTTTAGCACTGTATTCTTTGAAAGTGCGCCATTCTGACTGAGGATGATTCTCAAGCATCTCATTCAATTAATTAAATAATGATCATGGTAACGCTCAAGCATCACAATCATTGACGACATTTATAGAATTAAATGCTTGAGCATGCTCTTTTGTTTTTCATAATCTTCGCTATGCCTCCTAAAAAACCTAATAAAAAAATTTTTATTCAACCATCTGCCAAAGCTTCAACTTCAGTTTCACTGGCTTCACCTTTTGTAACAGAATCAAACTTATGAAGTCGTTTGCGAAAATTTCTTTGCGTAAACAAGTAAATTTTTTTAAAAATTTTTTTATAGGCAATCAATATTAACCCCAGTTGCTATTTCGCACTGAAAGTAGCATAAGTAAATACGAAAAATTTTTGAAAAGAGTTATAATTCATTATCTATTAAATATAAAAAAACATCTACCCAAAGTCCTTCAGTTTTGAGTAGTTTTTGCTAAATTTTGGTGAACAAAAAAAAAGTTGAAGTGATGTGCTAAATTTATTGCATTTGTATCAAAGTATCGATTATTTGTTTACAGTACATTAAAAATAAAAAAGTTATTTTTTAAGAATTCATCGCTTATTGATATGTAAAAATGTAAATGTAATACTTGAGCCAATGGTAAATTTTTGTAGAAAAAAAGATGGTTTGTATCTCGCTAATTTACCGTCCAAGCGCGAAATAACGCCCTTGCGCGTTAGTTCGAGTACGCCCATGTGCGTTATTTCGAAATAAAGGTTGATTTTTTAAATTATAACCCCTTAATTATAATAATATTTGAAAAATGCTTCGAAACTAGGTTTGGTACCAAGTAAACCTATTTTTAAGTTCTAATAAAAGTTGTTCTTCACATTGAGAGCTCGAAAATAGGTTTACTTAATATCAAATCTAATTCCGGCACACTTTTCAAATATTACAAGAGTATATTAAGGTGCGCGCTAATTCGGGACGCCCATGGGACTTATATGTTATTTTAGAGGGTTTCGATGTTCAAAATAACGCCCATGAGCGTTATTTCGCGCTTATACGGTAAAAATTTATCTTTGATCGATCCATTGAGTGAGGTACTTGAGAACACCCTGAAGTAATAATTTACGTAGTATCACTCGCTCTATATATTTATGAATCTAGCAATCTGCTGATCAGAATCGAATGTTTTTAATTCGTCTTGGTAAGACGAATCGAATGGTATAAGAATTATTAGTTTCTAAGTGGTAGAACATGCGTTAACTTCAATATTATGTAATCCGCCACATTACCCACCCCCGCCATAATACCACCCTCTACTTTATGGGGTATGCTGCAACAAACCAGACAAAGTGAACATGATGCCACAAAAAAAATATTTTCATTTCATTTAATTCCAGGCAGAGATTTATTTGTAAAACATTGGAAATGTGCAAACTGCCTTTACAAACCATTAATTCATACTTAATGTTTATTTGCAGATAGTTCTTTGAGAATTAACAAGATTTTCCTGCCAATGACTAACTTACCAACATAATTATCTGTTATACGATTTGTTAAGGTAGCAAAGTAAATCAAGTATACAACCATGAAGACAAAGAACTTACAGTTAGGCTTCCTCATCCATGAAAGAAGTAGAGTGAGAAACTGAGGGTACTGTATGATGCCGTTTGATCGTAGGGCGTTCTGCACTGTTTCTCAACCCACGAACTCGTGATTGGAGAATAGAAATGATATAGCCAACAATTTCTTCTGCTTGCTTCATATTATCATAAAAACTACAAGTATATGGACCAGAAAGTTCTATTGTTGCATCTTCTAAAGAACCTGCCCATCGAAGGAAGTACCATTCAATACCATTTGTTACAATTCCATACATTAGAATTGGAACGTTCTCTAATACCACTTGATCAATTTTGCGTTTTCGATTTATTGTCTGAAGGTTAGGTGATTTAAGTTATACAAGATAGCAAGTAACAAAAGTAAAAAAAAAAACAAAAGGTATACCTCAATAGCACTATGCATTTGAACGATATTTTGTGCGGCTCCTTTCTCAAAATGTTCTTTCTTAGCTATTTCAACCAATATAATAACCTCGCCTAAATTGACCGAGTAGTCAACTGGTCCGTATCCACGACTTCCATTAATCAATTCTTCAGCTTTAAGCTGAAGTTCACTTTCTTTTGATCGCACATGAGTTACTGCGCTGTTCATGAATGAAGAGATAAATTCTCTGCATGTCATCTCATTTGCATTAACAGCACGAAAATTGTCCCTTTTTTGCTCCAGGTCTTTGATAAGCATCTGGAGTGCCTTGGAGTCGATAGGAGAGTCTTGATCTAGTTCAACTGCAGGACAAGAATCATACAAGAAATGATTAATGACAATACTGCAATATGCATTTGCAAACAAAAAAATATCATATTTTGTTACCAATATTAAATCGGCCAAGATCAACCAAAGACGATCCCTGACGTTTCAGGAACTGCTGAAGAACTTCTGTCAACTCCCAGTCACCATACGCTTTTCTACCTACACGAAATCAAAGAACAAGTCACATCCATGTTCTCACGGCATCCAATTCATCCTTGCAAACCAACCTTCAATACGAATAGAGAGATTAATTTCACGTTCGTTTTCTTCGTTTGGCTTAATTTTTGACACCGCAATATTGAGCTGGAATTCATTCTTTATCATCTCCTCGCCAGCTGATCCTTTGTTTTTGTCCTTGTTGTATATGAAAAAGTATAGGACGTCTGTTGGCAAACTTTCAAAATTTTGTTGGCAATAGGCACGAACAAGGTACCAAATGCCAGAGTCATGGGGAAAGCTACATCTAAACCATTTGGTTGAAAAATTACATCGAACAACAACTAGAGATCGAAGAGAAATAAAATTTGTCATCTGTTAGCAGGCAAAATGGATGAAAACGATTTGCTTACCATGAGAGTCCGAGACTGGATAGCGTATGATAAGAGGTGCAGTATCAGTAGTGGTCAAGTCCTTAAGAAGTGTGTCTTCCATAAGAGGCTCGTTGCGGTTGTTATAGGAGAAGAACCCGATGCGATCTGGCTTGACTCCCTTGAGGAATTCATGACGTTCACAAAGACTACTTCTAAGATCATCTAAGTCACTGTCAGTTTGTATATGTTCAGAATGTTTAAAAGCATCCGCGTGGCCCTCAAAATGTATCCACAGTGTTGGCTTCGCCATAATCGTGGAATCTCTTTTCGATTGTGGTGATCTTCCTCTTCGCCATTAAAATTTTACTGTGCAAATTTATTGAACTACCAGCAAAATTTCACTATCACGTGATTTTGTGTGGCGCAAACTAGGGTGTCCAGAATTATGCGGGTAAATTATGCGATTTCACTAAGGTCAATTATGCGATGGATGCGAATTATGCATTTTCTTAATTAAATTTTGTCAATTATGCCAACTTTTCGGAACATTTCGAACTTTTTTGCAGAAGTTTTCGGAATTCACACTTCATCAAAACACATTCTTCCGCCAATCCAAATCTCACTCACGTGCTTTTTCTTAATTATGCGAGCATATGCGATGCGAAAAAATGGTCAATTATGCGCATAATATCGCATCGCATAATCCTGGACACCCTAGCGCAAACCAATAGCAAGCCACGCCTTGATGTAACGTAACACAAGCAGAAGATCAAACCAAAATTCAAAAAAGCAATTTTAATATGTCTTGCTAACATCAAGCCCTATAGGCAGTGATGTACATTGAACAAAATTGGACACTTGGACACCTTTGGATTGGACATCCAATCCAACCATCCAATCGTGATTCTTGGACCTAAATCTTTGGACACTGCTCTAAGGGGAGCGCCATTTATCATCTGATTTTTTGCCACTAAGAGGCTACCCCCCTCCGCATCCACTTATTTGCGCGGGTAATACAAGCTCCTGGAGAGGAAATAGCCAATCGGAGAGTGCAAATGTTGACTATTCCGGATCAGCTCGACGAAGAATTCGAACACGCGTAAAAGAAGAAAAAAACGAAATACGCAAAAACTAATGTTTAAATCGATCTTGGTACACTAATTAAAAATGACGGGAATGAAATTTTACTTATATATTAAGCATCACTCTAACCCTATAGCCTCTAACATTAAGGCCCTAACCCTAAATTTTTATCTCGCGCACTTAGTTTATTTACAAAATCAGATTCCCTTTCTTATTTTGTGTTACCCGTGCAAATAAGTAAAATGCCCCCCTCCCCCCTACCTGATCATTAAATACTGATTGGCTAAAATTATTAAAATTTTTAAAAATTTTTGAATTTTAATATTAAATAATTTTTGAACCAGTGATCCGTTTTGGATGATTTTACTACCAAAATGTTTGTCTTAATGAGACGATTCCAACGAGCCAAAAATCATTAAAATCCAATCAAAGGATCCTGAGAATGTTATAGATTTGTATTGCTTTAATTATATTATTTTTGTATATATTAAAAATTATTATTAAAGATTTTTATAAACTTTAATATTGAATAACTTCTAAAACAGTGATCCATTTTAGGTAATTTTATTACCAAAATGCTCGTATCGATGAGATGATTCTAATTAACCTAAAATCGTTAAATTCTGATCATAGAATCCCATAATCGTTATAGATTTGTGTTTTTATATTAAATTAATTAAAACAACACAAATTTATAATAATCATGGGATCCCATAATCAGAATTTAACGATTTTAGGTTCATTAGAATCATCTCATTGAGACAAGCACTTTGGTAGTAAAATCATCTAAAATGGATCACTGATTCAGAAGTTATTCAATATTAAAATTTATAAAATCTTTAATAATAATTTTTAATATATACAAAAATAATATAATAAAGTAATACAAACCTATAACGATCTTGGGTTCCTGTGATTGGATTTTGATGATTTTGGCTTGTTGGAATCGTCTCATTGAGACAAACATTTTGGTAGTAAAATCATCCAAAACGGATCACTGGTTCAAAAATTATTTAATATTAAAATTTAAAAATTTTTAAAAATTTCAATAATTTTAGCCAATTAAAAATTATCTGCTATTAGGACCTGATAATTTCCTGCCCCTCCCCCTACCCTAGAAATCAGATGATAAATGGCTCTTCTAATCCATAAATTTGATTGGTTAATACTAATGTAGTAGTTTGTCTATTAAATATAATATAAATATTGCCCAATTATATGTGTTAAAAATTATGTAATGTCCAATATCCAATTGAACATTGGACATATAGTAAAGTCCAAATCCAAACATCCAATATCCAATTTTCATTGTTGGACCATTGGACATAACATCATTGCCTATAGGAACCCTAACCCCAACTTAAACAAACTTGAAGTTTTTTGGCCATAGTTATGTAATAGTGAAAAAGTGATAATGATCCTGGAAAAGATAATTTACTGTCAATTATCACATGATAGCAAAATTTTTATGCCAATACTGTACTTAAATGTAGAATACAGAGTTGGCATTGGACCATGTTTCAATAAAAGTTAATTGAACAATTAGACGTTTGAACATTTGAATATAGTCCAAATATTTAAATAATTTTTGGATTTTTAGACATTAAACAATGTTCAAATAAATTGTAAAATTATTGACATATATCCAAATTGTCAATTGGACATATATTCAATTGTTTGATAATTTTATTGAACAATTTTAATAATATAATAACAAAAGCTAAAAATAAGTTATTCTTTTTTTTTGATTAAAAAAACTTAAAAACTTTTTTGATCTAAAAATAATCTACCTTATAATTGACAATAGTTGCTATATAGTAAAGTTCAAACTTTACTATACAAATCGATTATATCGCTTAAATAAACTTATTCAAAGAATCATAATATATATACACTAGGTAAATGCATGGCATTGTTTGTCTGGAACTAAATATTTATATAAATAAAATGGTGGAAAAAGGACCGAAAATGACAAAAAAAAGATCTTTAAAAAATCAATTTTTATATTATAAATTACATAATAAATTATAAGAAAATACAAACTTTAAAGGGCTATACTCCAAAATTTTATTAATACAACTATTTTTGTATCTTAAGTAAAAAATGATCCTAATTTTATTCTAAATTGATTTATATAAAAAAACCTTTTTGAAAAAATTACCATTTTCAGTTCTTTTTTTGAGACAATTATAACAAAACCAAAATTATTAAAATTTAATTACAAGATCCCAAGATCATTTAGAAATATTTAAGTAGAACCCTGAACAATTTATATAAAATCATATTTGAAAAATTGCTAATAGAGGTTCTTTTTTTAAAAAAGGTTATATTTGAAAAGTAGATATTGAATAAAAAGATTATATTTAAAAACAGTTAATGGACAAAAAGAGTATATTTAAAAAAGAATGCTAATAAAGTAATTTTTATAAAGCTTATATTTGAAATATGCTTAAAGTAAAAAATTAATTTTTTTTTAAAGAATATAATTTA